>VZTH01019014.1:2136-36540 GCA_013397815.1 Aleadryas rufinucha
TGAAAAGATTTAATCAAAGACTTACTTGGACATTGGGAATTCATGGGGGGCTTACTTCTTTGTTGAGGGTTGCTTGTGGGTTTTTGTTTATTTTGTTATCTTTTGTGTATTTGGCTGTTTCTGGACATTTAATTCTGGGGTCCCTAGGGGGAGCTTTTAATTTAATAGAGAAGGGGGAGTTGTGAGATCCATGACAGAGAGCGCTCCCTGGCTGGCCTGTTGAATGCCCTGCCCCCTTTCCCCTGTGTGCCGTGGCCCCGCCTATGTCCCGCCCCCCTGCCCAACTCCCGGGAAAAGGTTTGAACTTCCCTGGGCTTGGGGCCTTTCATCATAGACTCTCAGCATGGAATAAAGATCTGCTGAAATCTACACGGGAGGCCCTTCCTGTATATACCGCCAGTGGTCGGGTCAACCTGCCGGTGCCAAAACACCAGTATGGATCCCGACATTATATGAACCACATGTATCAATACAAACACATTTCTTTTCCTATGCTTTTACCTTTTTTTTTTTTTAAGTGGCCTAGCTGTTATGAACACCTTTGCCATTAAAGGACTCTGGAGTTAATCAGAAAAAAATCCACTGAAATATTTCTTTATTGAAGAACCTTAATCTTGATGTTTTCATACAGAGAAAACAAAGCTAAAGATCCATGCTGGAGGAGAATTCTACTTGCCACTAATTTTCCTAAAGAATTTCTCTATCTTGCCAATTAGTTCTTTTTCACTACAAGTGCCATCTGTCTAAAAGCTGGCTTGCTACAGCTCATCGGTATACTTAAGCAATAACAAACACATGGATTTTGTAAATCAGAACTCATTTTATTCCTGCAGTGTGCACTTCTAATTGCATAATATTAAAGGAGGACCTGTAGGCAGGTGAACAGATAAAGAAGAAACTTAAAAAAACCCCAAGCAATTAGGCTCTGTTCAAATCAATCACATAAAATTTAGGGCCCAGAGTACTCATTTAAAATATACATGAGTGATGCTGTCATCTGAGCTGTCTCACTGAAAGGCCTCACCACCATCCTCTCACTCTTAATTCCTGTATTTTCAGCAATTCTTTGATGTTAATAAATACAGAGCAGATTAGCTCCTTAACAGAAGAATTCTCATCCTTCTCCCACAAAAAAGTGAATTCCCCCTTATTTATTTGAGTCCAGCTGTGATTCCTTGGTGTGGTCCACTGAGTGGTCCTTCTCAGTGACCATGAGAATTACTTTTGTATGATGTTATGAATTTGTTCAGTGTACTTCTTAAAGTGTTCTATTAGTCAGAAAATCATGACTGAAATGCCACCCTTGCTAAGCCCAAGGGAGGTTGATGAGTAAATCAGAGACAGGAATGTGTCTTCCAATTCCCAGATTCTGAAGACATTGTCTTAACTGCATCAAATTTGCTCATAAGCAATTTACTGGGAGTAACACTCACAAATTCACTTAGGTGAATAAAGGATTCATAAGAACACAGTAATATGCATTTCCCAAACCATTTTCCGTTCCCTGTCAGGGCTGGATGTTATGATTTGTTTATCTATAATTTAGGTACGATTTTATTAATGAAGGAAATAAATATATTCCTTCAGGGGGAAAGCTCCCATTCATATTGATAAGGTTTGAGTTTGTCTTCTTGTTCAATGTACTTTATCTAGGTCCTTCCCAAGAGGCTTTAAAATGTTCAAATGTAGAAAACAGATAGGGAGAATACACTTGCAGAGTCAGAGGATGGCTGAGGTTAGAAGCTCCAAACAACCTACTCAGCACAGGCTGGACTAGAGCTGGTTGCTCAGGCTTGGAGGATCTCTAAGGACAGAGACTCCACAACCTCTGAGCAACTTATTCCAGTGTTTGATTACAATTTAAAAGCAAAGCAGACTATTCTTATGCTTAAATGCAATTTCCCGTATTTCACTTTTCAGCCATTTCCCCTTGTCTTGTTTTCTTGTCCTTCAAACCTCTGGAAAGTGTCTGCCTCCATATTTCCTTCTCCCATCAAATGTTTATAAAAAACTTAATAAGTTACCCTTCAGCCTTCTTTTCCCCAAGTTAAACAGTTCCAGGTCTCAGCCTCTCCTTGTAAGACAGATGCTCCAAGCCCTGATTCACACCTTCACTAGACTTGCTCCAACATGGCCATTTTTCTCTTGGGCCATGGAACCCAGGACTGTGGCATAGCACTCCAGATGTATCCTCAGCAGTGGAGAAGGATGACCAGACCAGACTCCAGTTTCAAAATCCAGTTTCCCTGCGCTCACGCACTTCATACCACAATCATTTTCGTTCCTCATGCTAGAGAGCGAATTTGCTCCCACTAACTTTCCCAGAAATAGCTCTGATTGTGCCCCAGCCCTCTCCTATAACAAACATTTTCCTACCTCTCCCCACCAAGATTCCCTTACCTTCTCCTCCTGCCTCTTGTGGCAGGATGCCCATGTGGAAGCCTATTTGCTGTATACCAACTTCTCCCCTCACCGGCTTATGCCCCTCAGTCTCTCTCAGCAACTCTCTAAATCTTTCCCACATATGGCTCACATTCCCAGAACTTTTGGAGCTTCTCATATCAAAGTCCCCCAGTATTCCTCAAACCCATCTTTGTTCTGCCATTCTTTATGTCCTTTCCATAACTGCCCTTTTCCCTTGCATTCCATATGGGTCATCCACAGGGCCTGCCCAAGAGAAGGCCCTGTGATGGCTCTATACTCAGCCTCACCAAGTATTTCCTGTCATATACTTCAAGTTAAAGTTGTGATTTCTGCAACTCTCCTGGCCCTTGCTTCTCTGTTTGGAGAATTAAAGTATATTTGAGGTTGCTAAAGCAAATGTTTAGAAGACACCTGGGTCCTTCACCATTGCTTGAATTTTCCCCCTTTTTCTGTAAAGCAAATTTGTTGGACACCAATAATTCCCTGAAAATTTGCAGTAGAGAAGCTAATATAGACATTAGCCTAGAGACATGATGAGCTGCAGAATTTCCTCACGCAATGGCAATTTTAGTGGCAAAAATCACAGGGATTGGGTTGTAGAGCTTAAGCTATATCGATACAGAGCACAGTCGTTGTCAGGATCTCAGAGTCCAGTATAAACCTTTTGCAGTGGAAAACAACAACATTCCTGTATCATTACAAGTTCTTATGTGCAATAAGCTGTATGTAGCCCAACTCTGCCTTACTTGACTTCAGCAAGGCAATTAGGCTAATGATAATTATCTTTGCAAACCTCTCAGGGCAATTTTTGGTACAAAGCAACTGCCCTTCTGGGCACATTCTCATGCAGCATGTGGCCATTCTTTTTTCAGTTAATTCTGCTTGAGCTTAATGTTATGAAAACAGCATTTGAGAATCTTTGGCATATCTTCTTGCTTCTCTTTTAGCACTTGATGACTAGAAGTTACTTCAGAAACAAGCTTTACCACCATTGTTCTGTCCATCACAGCTTATGGTCAAAGCTCAAAAATCAAAGGCATAAATTCAGTTGCTGGTTTGAACGACTGAGAAATAAGCAAGTTTTGCACAGTAGGAAATAATTTGAAAAACCATTGAAAAATTTTCAGCATTAAAAAAACCCCCACAAACAAACACAGCACCCAAAAATGAGAGGAGTGTACTGCGTATTCACAGTATGATCTACTGTATGTTCAGCCTCCCCCATGACCCTACACCACGGACTCAATCCTTCTTATCCTCCTTACCTTGCAGGATCCACCAGCTTCAGTCTTTCTTTTTTTATTTTAAATTTTAAAAAACCCATCTCCTCCAATATAGTACAAGTTCTTTTTATAATAATTATCATTACCTTTTACGGAAGTAGAATGAAGTATCTCATCCCTTATTTTATTCTTGCAGGGCTCTTTTTCCTCCTGGACCATAGCTACGGGCCTTCTCAGAGAGGCTCCTCGCAGGAAATCTTCACAGCTGAATAGAAGAACAACAGAAAAAATTGTTTGAAAGGGACTGTTAGAGTACACAGTGCTGTCAAAAACCTACTGCCAAAGAATTTTGACAGGTATGTAAAAAAATATATTCAGATATGAGCATACAACTATATTCAGAATGGTACATATGTAACAATTGGAACTGTTTGTTACACTTCTTTAGTATTATCTTTTATTCTTCACTTAGAGTCACTGTAGATTTTCTTGTCCTTTTTATATAAAAGGACATCCCTAATTATTTGGACAGTGTACTCACAGAAAGAAAAAAAAAATATAATAAAACTGACAGCCCTGCAGTTTTGTTTCACTTATATATGAGTAGCAAGAGCAGAGCAGCTCCACAAGGGATAATAAACCAGGAACCAAAGGTGACCCCAACACTGGAAGTGCCCTCACTCATCAGGGCATGTTTCCAGAGGGTTTGAACACAGCAGGCAGCCATGGTGATAGAGTCTATTTATAGACAAAGCAAGGTAACCAACCAGGTCCAGGGAACCCAAACAGCAGATCAGACCAAACAGAGCTAGAGATAATGCTGCAAATTGGGTCCAATATCCATCCAAAAGAAAGGCCTAGGGACAAAGGTACCTAAAATACTGACCCAGAAATGCTCTAGAAAGCAAGACCAGAGACAAGACTAGAGACAGGTATATCTGTTATATAGCTCAGAGTAGGACTGAGTGCCCAAGTCCCAGCTTAAATGGAGCTCCTGGAATGCTCTAGAAAGCAAGACCAGAGACAAGACTAGAGACAGGTATATCTGTTATATAGCTCAGAGTAGGACTGAGTGCCCAAGTCCCAGCCTAAATGGAGCTCCTGGGATCATGGGCAGGAGGCATGGGTGGAGGCCCCAGGCGAGGGTGGTCAGGGAGACTAAGGACTGTCAGTGACCTCATGTCGTAGCCAATGGTTCAATCCCAGATTTTCACTGGTGTTAATACTGAGTATCTTTCCCAACAACTTAAATCATGGAACAAGATACAGCCTCAGCAAATATTTCAAAGGAGCTTGGGTATGTACGAGCCTCTCAAAGCAACACTGTTATTCCGGTCTGAGGTTGTGAGCATCTGCTTGCAAAGTGCAGTGTCTGAAGCACACAGGTTACTTGTCCTGGGACTTGAGCTGCCTGCACTGAAGTCCATCATCCTAAGAAGACAGAGCTGTTTGAGAAGCCTTGGTCAGCCTTGGAGCTCAGCTGCAAGGAGTTTGAGTAGAAGCTCTGCTGCCCTTCATCTCAAGGCTCCTGCCCCTGCCTGCCCTGCAGCTGTGCTTGCTCCCATCTTTTTCTCCTTATGGAGAAGGAACAACTCCTTCTGCTCCTGGGCAGAAATCCCAGTCTACCAAGAACATGTCCTGGGAGCAACTCAAGGCCAACTCAATTCTTGGTTGTTGTACTGCTTCCCCACTAAGTGCCATGGAATCTGAAGAGTGTTTTTCACTGGAAAATATACAATTCTCACAGATTGTGGCTAAATTTCAGAGCATGGCCATGCTTCCCATCTTCAGGATTTAAGTGGGCCTTGATCTTATGTGGGGTGAGATCCAAGTGGACACCATATCCCCTTCCCTTTCTGCATTCATGATTTTTTAAAGAGGCAGACAGCAGCAGGGAGCTGTGTGATGCACTCCACCACGTCTCTCATCTGTGTGGCAAGCAGAACAGCACCCCAGAAAATATAATGTTCTGCAGCTGATATAGGACCACTAAGACAACTCACAGTGAACACTTCAAGCTAACGTAGTAAAATGCTCAAATAACTGCTTAGAGAAAAGACTCCAGACATAGACAAAGCTAAAATATAGACCAGAGTCACAGAATCACTTGGGTTGGCATTTAGTCCAGCTTCCCTGCAGTGAACAGGGACATCTTCAACTAGATCAGGTCAGTCAGTTTCATCCAATCTGATCTTAAATGTTCCCGGGAATGAATCATCTGCCATGTCTCTGGGCAACCTGTTGCAGCTTCACCACACTCATCATAAAAAAATTCTTACATCTACTCTAAACCTACTCTCTGATACTTTTAAACCATTACCCCTTTTATTGCAACAGGCCCAGCTAAGCAGTTTGTCCCCATCTAAGTACTGAAAGGCCCCAGTAATGGCTCCCCGGAGCCTTCTCTTCTCCAGGCTGAACAACCTCATGCTCTCAGCTTTTCCTCATAGGAGAGGTGTTCTATCCTTCTGACAATTTTTGTTGTCCTCCTCTGGATCTGCTCCAACAAGTCCAGGTCTTTCCTATACTGAGGTCCCAAGAGCTGGACACAGAACTCCAGGTGGTGTCTCACCAGAGCAGAGCAGAGGGGCAGAATCCCTCCCTTGCCCTGCTGCCCACGCTGCTTTAGGGAGGCAGCCCAGGGTGTGTTTGTCTTTCTGGGCAGCAAGTGCACATCGCTGGGTCATGTCCAGCCTCTCATCCATCAGCACCCCCAAGTCCTTCTCCCCAGGGCTGCTCTTGATCTGTTCACCCCCCAGCCTGTGCTGATACCAGGGGTTGCCTGGACTGTCATGCAGCACCTTGCACTTGGTCCTGTTGAACCTCATAAGGCTCACACAAGCCCACTCCTCAAGCTTGTCCAGGTTTCTCTGAATGGCCTCCCACTCCTCAGGTGTGTCAACCACACCGCACAGCTTGGGGTCATTGGCAAACTTGCCAAGGATGTGCTTGATCCCACTTTGTCATGGATGCAGATATTTAACTGTACTGGTCCATATGTGGACCCCTGGGTGACACAACCAATCACTGGTCTCCATCCAGGCACTGGGCCACTGATCGTTACTCTTTGGATGCATCCATCCAGCCAGTTCCTTATCCACTGAACAGTCCGCTTGTCAAATCCATCTTTCCAATTTAGCAAGAAGGATGTTGTGTGAGACTGTGTCAAAGGCCTTATAGAAGTCCAGATAGATGACACCCTTAGCTCTTCCTTATCCACTGATATAGTCACTCCGTATCTGCTGGATGAGACAGAAAGTGGTGTGGGGAGCTTTCCCATGCTGCTTAGGGTAGTACTAATTGAGAAAGGGAATTCAGCTCCCTTGCTCCTCTGGAACATCTGCCTGAGAAAGTTAGACAGGAGGCCAGTGCCTGCACCATACTCAGAATGAATAAACTCAGACAGTTTCTACTCTGAACAACGGTCTGATATAATATAAAGGGTCACTGAGCACTGCTCATGTCTTTTGCAACGATTCCCTTAGAAAATTAATGTATTTGTGACTTTCTATACTTGTTTGATTTGAAGCACCAACAGCTTTGCTGTCAAATATCAGCCTTTGCGAAATTTCATCAATCTATTCTTGGGATAAACTACAGCCATATTAATTAGGTAGCATAACAAATGCTTGTGGAATCTGAATACTCTGAAAGACTTGAAAGGAATACCAATTTGGTTTGGACAGGCTATTAAAATCAAGTCACTTGGGAGAGAACTGGAGATTTAAACGTCTCCACCATGACTTTTGGAGCATATTAGTGCTTTCATGCATGAAGGCTCACTTTACCTTCCCCTCATTCCTTCACTTTTTATCAAAATGTGCTCAGTTTCAAGTGACTGAAGCCATTACCTCACACTGACATCACAAGTGGAAGTTCTCTGGTGATGTTAGAGCCTCAGATTTAATGCCTCAGTCTTGCATGTTGTTGTGCAATTAAATTAGGCAGAACCCTGGAACAAACTGCTTCACCTGCTATATGCTCATTCTCACTCCATTCCGCAGCAGCAGGAATTTCCTGCTGGTAGCTTTCAGAGGTGGAAACACTTGCTGGTAAACAGGAATAAGGTACTTCCATTCCGAAAAGGAGCCTCTGTTTTCAGCATTTGACAACAGGCTGACTAGGCCAGCTAGACTACATCCTGGCACAGCAAGAAATTATCCCAGCTAAAGCACTTCATTCTATCTTCATTCTATCCATGGTACTGTGTAGAGACCATGGACATGTCATTGAGGGACTGGCTTCCACTGAGAGGAAGATGATCTATAAGCTAGGTGCAGACCTGTTCTGCAGACTCATTTGAGCTTGATTTTTAGTGCTTCCTATCGAAAATGTTGTTTGGCTCAGCCTTTACTAGGCACTTGAGAATTCATACCAAAATAGAAATATAGGCATTTAGATGTCTTTTGTCTCTGCAGCTCAGACTGTCCACTGAATGGAATCCCTTGCTCTGTAATTTGGGCAGCAAATGGAGACATTTAGCATTACAAACCATCAGTCTAGGTTGAGCTGATGGGAATAGGAGAAAGGCAATGGATATTCTCTCATTCCATTCCCAGACTTGCAATGGAAGAAGCAGGCTTTTCAGGTTTCATTAATTACATACATCTACAAGGCTTATTTTTCAGCAGAAAAAGGCTGTGATTCAGATACTCAACATCAGCGATTTGTTTGCCTGGAATAGCAACTCTTCCCCCACCAAGCAACACCAGAATATTTTTTGTTTCAGACAGTATTTTGGCACACTGCCTTTGTTGCAAGCAAACACAGCTTATTGGGAACAGAGACCCTTTTTAAAAGATGGTTTTCATTTCATATTATCTTATCTTATCTAAGAAATTACAGGGCTGTGTCAGCCTAAAGTAGATGTTACTATTAGCAGTTAATGTGTCAACAAGCATTGCACCACCACTGCTCATTGCCCTGCATGAGAATGTCAAATAAAGTGAAAAGGACGTTATTCATTGAGGGCCTGAGATGGAGGATTTAGGAGATGCATCAGAACAAGTAGAGATTTCAGCCCAGGTAATTAGTTCCAGTAGGTAGACAAAGGTAGATTTCTCACTGAAACAGATATAAATGATTTAGGAACAAGCCCTTTCATAACCACGTTGTTCTGCTTGTTGCACAAGAAAACAGCTGGAAGTTAGGAGGGGGTTATCCTAACTTCCAGGGAGTTAGGGAGATTTTACACAAGCTCAAATTGGGTGGCAGAACCCACTGATTTCTGTTCATCTTCTCTGTGTATTCAAATGCAAAGTGCAAACTGGGGAGTGAGAAAGCATTCATATTCCCTTGACATCTGGTTATATTTCTTTGTAAATGCTCAGTAAAGTAAAACTCTAATTAGGGTCTGCCCAAAAGACCACAAGGGATAATTTCAGGTAAAGGTGGTTGGTTAACCTTGTTTGGCTGACAGGTGTCCACCAAGCCACTCTCTCACACCCCCTCCTTAGCATGACCAGGAGAAAACAAGATGAAAAACCTTATGAGTTAAGAACAGGGAGATCACTTGTCAATTACTATCAGAGTCAAAACAGACTTGGCTTGGGAAGATTAATTTAATTCATTGGCAATTAAAAATAGAGTAGAATGGTGAAAAGAGTACCACGCCACACTCACCCCCCACCCCCCCCTAAAAAAATACACTAGAACAAAAAAAAAACCAACATTTTCCTTCCACTCCCAGGCTCAACTTCATTCCTAACACTTCTACCACTTGCCCTGTCCCGAGATGCCAGAGGATGGTGAATAGGGGTTACAGTCAGTTGATAACACTTCGTTTCTGTTGCCTTTTCCTCCTCACACTGTTCCCCACTCCAGCATGGGATCCCTCCCACAGTCCTTCACTAAGTGCTCCAATATGGGTCTTTCTCATGACCTTCAGGAACTGCTTCATCATGGGTCCTTTCTATGGAAGTCCTTCTGCAACAGTGTTCCAGCATGGGTCCCCCATGGGCCACAGGCCCTGTCTGTGTTCCTCTGCCTGAGTTTCACCTCCTGCCAGGAGACTGCTCCAGTGTGGGCTCTGTACGGGCTGTAGCTTTCTTCAGGACACATGCATCTACTCTGTGGGCTTCAGGGACACAACCTGCTTCACCATGGTCTTGCCACAGGCAGCAGAGAAACTTCTGTTCCGGTGGTTGGAATACCTCCTCCCTCTCCTTAGTTGACCTTGGTGCTGCAGGACTCTTTCTATTCCACTTAACTCACTCCTCTCTCCCAGCTGCTGCACAATGTTTTCTACCCTTTCCTAAACATGTATCACACCAGTGCTACCAGTGATGGGCTCAGCTTTGGTCAGCAGTGGGTCCATTCAAGGGCTGGCTGGAACTCTCTGTGTCCAATACGGGGGCAGCCCCTGGTCCCTTCTCACAAAATTCAACCCTGTAGCCACGCTGATACCAAAATCTTGCCTCATAAATCCAGTATGGTCAGACAATGCAGGTAAGAACATACAGCTAGAATAGGATGCATAATATCATATCGATATGGCTCATCTCCAGCAGAGAAACACATGCAAATTAAGTAGAGTTTTTCTTTAAATGATTGAATATCAGTGGCAAAGTTGAAGAGAAAAGGATGTTCACTAACACAACCATCCTGATCAACTTGCAGCAGCAAGGAATATTCATATGAATTGACAGAGCCAAAGAAGGGAAAGTGTTTGTCAGTCTATAGGTAGGGAAATGATTTTGCGTGAAGGAGACAGCTAGAAAGAAAACCACATTAGCACAGTGGTAAGGCACTGCAAATCAAAGGTTCCAAGCGGAGACTGGAATCACTGTCTAGGCAAACCATTAAGAACGCTTTTGATTGCTTGTGAGAATGCCTCACTAAAACAAATATGAATTATTCACTCATGTCCTTATGTTGTTAATGCTGTGAAAGTAAATACAAAAAAAGAAAAGCCATAAGATGACTGTTACTTAGCTTCAAGTCATTCTCAATACACTAGCAATGTAAATTGCTCCTGTTACAAGAACAAAACGCCAACTAACAAACAAACGAGAATGAATTAAAATCCTCAACAGTACAGAAGAGGACTCTCATTTGAAAACAAGGTGATACAGGTACTGCAATCAGACTGTAGCTGATTGCTACAGTCAAATATACCCAGAGATCTACAGTACCTTCATGGCTGGTCACACCACCGCATTTCTAACTGCCTTGAACCCTTGTCTAGCACATTTATTTACTGTAAATCTTCAAAGTTTTATTTCCGTAAGTGTTGACTTCGAAAGTAATACAACCAAGAACCATGTACAGGCCTCATCAGAACTGCATTTTCTGGGAAGGACACATTTAACATATTTTTTCATAGCAACATACATACTTGATACAAAAAAAAAAAAATTCAAATATCAGGAGTGATAAGCCCCACAATCTGCTATGTGCCTTAAAAAGCTTGGTATAATTCCCTCTGAGAACAGTGGAAAGATTCATAGGAAATTATTGGCAGTGGCAGCTATATTCTGTATGAATTCTCATTCCTTCATATTTAAACACAGCAGGAACAGACATTTTATCAGGTTTTAAGTAGGAGAGTTAAAAAATTCAGGAGTTAGGGGTCCAATTTTGTCCCAGAGGGAGTGAGTTTAAAATGCTCGTGTGCTTTTGACAACCCTTTCCTAGCCAAATATGTATATTTTTCCACTGGGCTATTATTTATTTAATAAAATTAATAAATATAATACAGTACAAAGACAAGTAAACCCCAAATTCTCAAAGGTACTCTGTGGCATTTGTGACCCTCTAACTACAGCTCAGCACCTCTTGGAGCAGGTCTAGAGCATGTTCTTGCACATCAAGTCTCTCCCACATTGTCTTTGGCTACATCACTGGAATGGGCTATGGTGCCCACAGCTATACAAGTAAGATCAGAGGTGTCCTGGCCAGCTCATTCCCTTCAAACTACTTGGGCAGGAAGAGCTGTCCCACACATGCATTCCATCCCACATATATTTTCAGGCCGTGCCAACATAAGCACCTTTGCGTCTCAGCTGGTGTCACAGATTTCCTGTGTTCCCACACTGTTGTTACATTTCCCAGTTAGAACCAGGACAGGAAAACAGCAGAAACCTGTGCATTGCTAATCACCACACTGGAGGTGAGTGCATTTCCAGGATGGCTGGCAAGCCTTTCAAACAAGCATGCAACACAAAAAATAACCCAATTAGGCACCTGAAGATTCTTCAGGAAGAACAACATCATAGATGTATAGGGAAGATTTTGTGTAACCATGCAACAGTTTTGGCCTAACAATGCTAGCAAGAAATCTTTGAGCTAGACAGTTAATGAAATAGTCCCCTTTCTTGAACAAAAGCTCAGATATGATGAGCTACCCGATATTCATTCAGTACTCTTAAAAGTTACATAAAAAATAGCTGCCTTGGGAAGTGGGAAGCTTTAATTATTTTTTGTATTGCTGTAACACTCAAAGTTCAAATGAACAATAAAGGTAGTAAGAGAGAAGCATCTTATCAAAACATGGATTCCTAAAATCTTTGCACTGAAAGCGAGATATATAGAGAAGAATTCTTTGTTTAAGGGACAGAGAGTATCAGTCAGAATGCCTTGCCTACATCTCTCAGGACTAAAAGAATGATTTGTAACTCGTATAATTTTTTCACCCCAGTAAGTGTTTGAAATAGTACAAGGAAGACATTCTCTGAAGGCCTTCCTTATCTGTAGATCTTCTGGATGTGAAAACTTTATGTGTGTAAAGGCGTTGAGCTGATTGTTCTTTGGCCAAGTGAGCAGTGAAAAAGGGAGAAAGAAGGGGATACCACAAAAATAGACTGAAAACCAAGCTCCAGAAACAGACTAGATCAGCACCGAAGAAGAGTTTTTGCACAACACAAGCTGCATGAGAGGTTTGGAATTGTAAGCAAATACATAATGTCTTTGTTTTCCCCTTTCTTCAAAGAAACAAAACCTCACACACTCTTCAAAAATGGGGAAAAGGGTACACAGCCTGGGTGCAAATAGTGCAGAATTGGTACACTCTATAAATGTAACTGTCATTTTCTCAGTGCCTTGTTTGTGCCTGGTAAAACACGTTGCCTTGTGCAGAAGCTTCTAACCTAATTTGTATGTAACACAGGAAAAAAGGGTTCTGCAGATAAGGCAAAGAAGAGGGAGGCAAAAATACTTATCAGCGTGGGTGAACTTTGAACATACAGTAAACTAGCAAAAGATGAGCACTATACCAATGTTCATGCTCACACATTCCAGCTGCACAGGGAAAGGAAACATAAATGAGAGAGAAAACTAGCAGAATATTACCCAAAACTTTACAGGGAAGGGGCCATGTGCAAAACATATGCAGTTTACCAGGAATCACTGCCAAAATACATTTGCACTTAATCTAGTGTGTGAATGGTGCCAAGTAACCATTCTGCCTTCTGTCAGCAGAACATAGGAAATGTTGAGAGGGCACTGGGGGACATAAAGGAAGAAAAATGCCACAAGCTCCTTCTGCTTCAGCTAGAATACTGTTGAAAGCTATAAAATGTGTAGTAGAACTACTGCAAAACACAAATCTAGGGATGTAGCTATTTACACAGTTCTTAGAATAGTGCTAGTAGGAAAAAGAATGTCAAAAAGAACACATTTTTCTTTTTCCCTTTTCTTTCTATTTTTCTGTTTGTCCCACCACATTGTTCTGTTTCCTTTCTCAGTTCTGTGAGACACAGATTTCTTTCTAGAACTACTTTCTTTTTTATAATATTTCCTTCTTCTTTTTTTTTTTCTTTCTTGTGTTCCTCCTGCTTTTGTATTTGTCTCATTTTTCCATGGTTTCCTTTCATTGCCTTTCTCTTCCTGAATTTCTCCTCTCCTGTCTCCCTGTGGTGGAGGCAGCAGCTGGGAAGCCGTGCCAGCATTACTCCTCACAGTGAGCACCCATTAGGAATGTAATTGACTCACTTCACACCTTTGCAATCAATTCCTTACGCAGCAGAAACCAACTACTAAGTCCCGGGGTTGAGCTACATAGCCTCAGGTACCTGTTAAGGAAATCAGATGCCTCAGCACCAAACTTCCAGTAAAATCCCTTGAACCAAATGATGATTTGTGGAAGCACAAGCAAAACCCCTGGACAGGACAGGATCAGGAAAGCAGTAGGAAGCCCAGGCTATGGTGGGAGTCAAGAGAGTCGTGAGGCAAGGCAGAGTGCAGGATACTTTTAATGTCTATGAATGAGGAACAAATGCAGAGGGAAGAAACCTATACCTAAAAATCTCTTGGTGATTATGATGATTTCCTTTAATGTGGTTGGAATATAGGGAATAGGTTTGATAAACTGTGTTTTTATTAGCGAGCTGAACATGCACTGACCACAGGCTCAACACAGTCCTATAGTCATGGATACAGTTCAGCTCATTAGTACACTGCCAGGCGTAGTTTTGGCTCTGACCACCTATCAGCCACTCTGACCTCTCAGAAGGGAGCATATACCAGAGACTGCTCCAGGACACAGCACAGACAAAGCCACTGTGTTCAGCAGGGGAAAGAGAATTCAGCTGGTATGGGCATGACCTATGACATACCACTTGCCTGAGAGCCAGAGGACTGACATGGATCTGTTTATTTAATAGTGTAAATCACAGAATAATTGAGGTTGGAAGAGACCTCTGGAGATTTGGTCCAATCTCCCTGCTCTAGCAAGGCCACCTAGAGCCAGTCACCCAGACCCACGTCCAGAGGACTTTTGATTATGCTCCAGGCTGAACAGTCCACAATATCTATGGGCAACCTGTGCCTGTGCCCAGTCACCCCAGCAGTAAAAAGAGTGTTGTTGTATCCTGTGGGGTGGCCCCAATCCCGCAGCACCCCNACTGGTCATGCCACTGGACACCACTGAAAAGAGCCTGTGTCCGTTCTCTGTGTGCCCTCCTTTCAGGTACTCATAGATTTTTAAGATCCTCTCAAGCCATCTCTCATCTAGGCTGAACCATCCTGGCTCTCTCAGACTTTCTTCTCAGGACAGATGCTCCGGTGCCCTAATCTTCTTAATGGCCCTTCAGTGGACCCTCTCCAGTATATCCATCTTGTATTGGGGAGCCCATAACTGGAGTCCAGCTGGAAGGCCACCATGTCCTGGTACATGGATATGTAGCATGCAAATTTCTTCTTTCCTTAGTACAACCAGTGGGTACACACGGCAAGATAGCACCAGGCTGGCCTTGTGCCCTACCCAGTCCTCCCAGACTATCACATTATTCACCATCCTCAGCCTTTGTGCTACCCTGCAGAGCACAAAAAACAAATCCTCACTTTCATGCTTACAAACACCACAGTGAGGGTTGCAGCCCAGATCTCCAATATCCACACACCCTGCAGGAAACAAGGAAGAGCAAGGACAGAGAAGTATCCCATTAGGCCTAGAGATGATTCAGAGTCTTCATTCCTTTTAATCTCAGAATGAAACTGATGACTTGAGGAATTATTATTTTTCCCCAAGTAGAAATCAAGCATCAGAAAGCAAATCTGAATTTTTTTAGAGCCCACAAACAAGTTATTTTATTTGTTTCTTTGCTGGGAATAGAGCCAAGATCTAGTGATTGAAGTTAAATTTTAAAAAGCACTCAACTGTTTGCTACTTTAAAAGCTGACTTAAGGCATTTAGTGCTAAAAGCTGTTAACAAAGGGAAAACTCTGTCATTATGTAGTTTTCTGTCAAGGCAGACACCTCTTTCACTGTTCTTTAATGCTTTTATCATATAAGCCTTTATAAACTTTCAGACGTTACTGTCTCTTCCTGTTTATTCCTCACTGAGAATATTCATGAAGAATTTTTTCTCCTTTGAGGACCTACACAAAAACAAAAGGGAGGATGGAATGGTGGTGGGGGAGCTTACCTGGGTCAATTTCACTTGTAGAGGATCAGCAATGGCCCCAGTGAAGGAACCTTCCAAATCCTTGTCCTTGACTCAGACATAAGATCCCAAAGAAAGAATCTGTTTCAATGGGAGATAAACAACCTTTGCAATACTACAGGCCACTAATCAAAATCTTCAATTAGCAAAGATCCTCCAGGACAAGGCTCAGTAAATTCATGGGAGGGGAAGTCCAGGAGTAGCGTTTCATCTTCATACAACCCTGGTGTCCTTGGAAGTCATTTTGCAGCCAGCTGGGCCAGCAGAGATGTGCAGCTAAGACCCAAGGCAACACGATGGCATTGTCTCCTGGAGCCACCCCAACCAATAACATTCCTAACAGGTGGCTTGGGTTTTCCACTAGTCCCCACACTGACATGGTGCTGCTGCCACTCAGAAGATACAGCTGCACTTCAGCTGCGACACTGTACTGGTGTGCTAAGTCTGGAAAATAAGGAAGTATTTTTTTCCTAGGATATTCCAGAATATCAAAGAGAAAAAAAAAATCAGAATCAGCAAGGCACTCAGAATTCCCTGGGGAACAGGACAGCAGAAGCAGCTAGGTCAAGCTGGTGTTAAGACAACAACTTTGAAACAGGTCATGTCTATAAAGCATAATGTGTAGAATATTAAAAGGTAAAATCCAAAGGGGAAAAAATATAGCTGAAGCTGAGCACTATGAAGTTTTTGACTCAGAAAACAGTAACTTTAGAGTGATAAAACATGGTTGATATCATATAGCATGCAGCACAAGCAGAACAGAGATCTGACCTTGTGTTCTGGTATTGCATCTGCAGTCATGGAGACAAAGCTAATGAAAAGTGATAAGGGAGCAGGTAATCAAGTGTATGCACCCCTCTTTGGCATCCAGTCCTTCTCCTTTAGGATGGGCAGAATGTAACACTCAGACCAACGTTACAACAAAGAAGCACTGAAAACTAACCTTTTCTTCATGCCATTAGGTGATGGATCAGGTTTTACAGATACGGAAATCAGCATCTGTTTTGCTTCCATGCCTTTATACTTAGAGTCTAGAATTAAGTATATCAAACATATGGTCTAGCACATGAAGAAAACATGATTAATAACAATTTTACATTCTCTACTTAGGCTACATTTCAAAACTTGTCTTTTTCTTGGGTGTAATATGGTACACAGCAACTAAATCATACTTACCACAAAATAGAATTAATTATATGCTCAATGATTTCATGTTCCAGAAATAGTTATAGCAAGATTAGTACTGCAATACTTGCACTCTTAGCCAGTAAACTGGGGTAATCCTGTAAACCAGGAATGTCATGATACAGAACTAAAGTCATCCAAAGACTTGTTCTTTGGCTTACAGTAACTGGAAGAGCAGCATATACAGATACGGGTAAAGTAGAAATCCACTTGTCCAGGAAAATATTTGGCTTTCAAAATTACTCACACACTGTCCCATTGTGGTCTGCAATCTACAGCACAATAGAGTATTAATGAGGCAAAATAACAATGTCCACCAAACAGCATGTGAGGAAAGGCTGCACTTTAAGGTGTATGGTCACCCCTTTCAATGGCAGCATATTTGTAATTTTTTTCATTTCCCCAGTCACTTCTCCAGGGTGAAGAAATAAAACAAACAGCAATGAGAACAGAAATTGCCCCAGCGGGAGTTTTGTCAGGAACTCTGTTTCTAGCTTGTGCCTTGTCTCAAGAGACTGAAAGAACCCTACATCTTTCTTGCCAAAACCTGGTTTTCAATGGAGGTCTTTAGACCAACATGGTCACCACCATCACAAGGGCAGAGAAGTGGTGGGGTAACGCTGCTCGGATCGGAGCTATGATGAGATAGCCACCNGGGGAAAAGAGAGGCTCAAGTATTTGCTGTTATGGCTATAGGTAGAGTTTGAGCTAACAAGGTGAGTTTTTTCTTCAGCTTCATGGTCTTAAGAGATTTGTTTTTACTGACAGTAGATTTGTTTTCACTTTCTGATTTATTTTAAATCTTTTAAAAACAATTTTCCTTTGTCTGCTCACTGATTGTCTGGTTTTTGCTTAATCTCATAGAACCTATCTCATTCAGAATGAACCTATCTCATTCAGAATATTATGCAGGTCTCTGTTCAAATTCTGACCCCTGAAGTAACATAGATTTTCTTCAAAGTCTTGTTGTGAGCTCCCTAGGACATTCATTTTCTCTCTTGCATGTGTTTTACCAGAACTTAACAAAACGGCACTCTAATCTCAGCAAGGGGTCTCCAGCTACCCCTCTAATACCATCACCATTTTATTGGGCAAATAAATGAAACCTTCAGCATTCAAACAAAACCAGAGTTCATTCCACCCATCAAAAAGGTCCAGCTATAAACCCCTTATCTATCTGATTCCCAAATTCTCCACCTTCATCATCTCATTTTATTTCAAAGGAAGTTCTGTGTGGGCATGTATGTGTTTTTGTTCTTGCTTACAAACATATTTGTCCCACAGACAACCCTAAAAGATTTATTATTAGCTAAGAAAGGGAGCTCTCTTCTGTATGACATTGATTTTTCTGATAAATACCCCAATTTATAAAGTCTTTAAAAAAAACCAAAAAACCCCAAATACAGATGCTTTCCTTTATTATTTGATGAGATAGGAATCAAATTCTAACTTCTCCAGGAAAGAAAGACTAAAATTGTGTGGCAACCGATTTAAAACAGTGAGAAACCTGTGAAAAGGGCAGGACTGCTTTTTTTTTTTAATCCTGACTTTCATCTTGGTGGTAAATGAATTGAAAAGCAAATGAGAAATGAAACCAACCGGCACAGCTTGGCACTTTAGATCAGGATTGATAAGCTAAGCAGCTTCTTTCAATAAGAGAATGCGAAAGCAAGTTCCACTTACCTCTCATTACAGGTAAGTGGGAATACATTCCCACTTCTGCACTAGAGCAGTCCAGTGGAAAGTGCCCACAAACTGCAGCCATTAGAGAACACCAGATGCCCCCTTCTCATTGCCCTTCACTTATCTGGTACCCAAACAGCATCTTCTCACCTACCAATGAAATGCAACATGAGATTTTTCAAATTACCTTTAAAAAAAAGGGGGAGAAGAAAATTACTGAGTTGAGACACAAACTGGAAAGATGTCCTTGAAAATTCCTTTCACAGCTATATTTATTAAACTAGGCTAGGGGAAGATCTGTATTCTTATCAGTGCAGGAAGGATACAAATTCTGCTTTACTTTTCAGTGGTCAATGAAAAGAGTTCAGCGCACAAAGAGTAATCAATCCTTTCACAATTAATTTTGATATTTGGGTAAGAGACTGGAGTCTAACGAGAGGTTTTGGTGATTTGTGCAAATTTTCCCTTGCTTTGGAGCAAAAATACACTGCTTCAAACCAGATTTACATGAGCTCTGATTTGGACACAATTAGAGCTCTCAAAAAAATAATGACTATATTGTAGAGATAATTACTTCCCACTTACAAAGCTAGTTGCTTCCCACTGAAAAATGCTGTTCTGTCAAAAATGATGATTATGGAAACATTGCTTTTAAATAAAACGCTTGAGATCCAGGGTGGAATGCGGAGAAGGACAAAGTAGCAGAATAACTCTGCAGCTACATCGTTCAGTGAGAATGGATAGAAAGTTTCAATACCATTGTATTTGATTTGAAACACAAGCTGAAAACCAGAGGTTTCTCAAATCTCATGCAGATGACCAAATCATGGCATTGTTCACTATTCTTATAATTTGGAATACTCACTCTCCTAAAAAAATCATCTTGTCTCCTTTAATATGTCTTGCCTTCATTTCATGCTAAACTTTTTTTTTTTTCATATTTTCTATGAAATAAAATTACTGTGGTTTTCTGGTCTGTGTCGTGGATACTTACTTTTTAAACTTGACTTCTTAATAATTAATGACATCAGCAATTTGTGAGGAATAAGAGCCAATATTCAGCTGTTGTAAAATCAATGCTCCTGGAGCAGTTTCCCTGCAGGTGCATTGATTCATTGCAGTTGATCTTCTGACAAATGTATTTCAGTCGAAAAATAGACAAGACGAGGTAGGACCTTAACACAGCAAGAAGCAATAAAGTAACGTTGTGACAAAGCCTAGTGAAAAAAGGTATCTTGGGAAATGGCTGGGCAAACACTATAAAGCTCCTCTGCTTATTAAATAGAATGAGACAGCTATATCAGTGACTGGAACATCATGCAATATTTACTCCTTCCTTCAATAAACATCGATTATAGGCTTGGTGGCACATCCTCTGTTCAATAGCAGATAACACGTGAATGCAGATTTCCTCTTTATATACGCTTCAGTGTACTTTGCACATACACATATACACACAGAGAAACTTGAACATGTGCTCCTGAGTGTGGAACTCTTTGCATTTAAAACCAAGCTGGCAATACTTAATATGAAATAGACATAAAAATCAAAGAAAGGAAGACAGTCTCCAGAAAGAAACTACCACCATGGTCTTACACAAGACAGTCCAGGAGGCTTGTTTGAAGGGCCAGCTGGGTACTCATGTTGGATAAGATGCTAGTAATTTCCACATCTGAAACTACAGAAACTTTTCCTGATGCTTACAGAATTGTAATTCAGCTTTTCTGCTAGAAAACAGAATTACATGGCTTGCTACAACCAAGTGTTGACTTGTGTAGAGTCAGGTCCTGTCTTCACATTTTAAATTACACTTCTTTTTCTTGCATTTGCAGGGAGTCAGAGGGATGGCAGGAGCAGGGAGGTTTTTATTCATCTCATTATTGTCTAGTCTTTTGCAGAACTTTATCAGAAGTAGTATTTGTTCCAGGAATTAAAGCTACTTTATAGTTCCCCAACTCTTATTGTCCTCCAGCAAGAGAAGCACTACATTTAGTTTTGTTTCAGTCGTCTGGTATATCCTCTGTCATTCATGAACCTGAAAGATTACTGAAATAGCTTTGGTCAGTTGTTCAACAGAGGCAAAACTTGCCATCAGTCTCAAAATATCAGGGCACATCTCAGATGGTCTGGCCTGGTGTACCCCCTTGAAGGCCTAGATTGTCTTCAGTTGTCATTAGTATTAATTGTGAAGGATTGCTATTGAGCTGCAAGTGAAGACTGATACAAAAGAAACATTGTAACATATTTTAATCTTTTAACATATTTATGCTCAGAGTCAGTAGTGTACAAACTTTTCTTGCTCTGTCTTGTCATTAATGTACTTTTCAAGTGATTTCCAGTTACTTTTCATGTCCCTCATTAAATGCATCACATTCTGTTCGCTGACCCTTCTGATACCTTTATCTCTGCCTACCGATGATGTACTTTGAGACTTGTCCCAGCTCTCTGACCTGCACTCCAACTTCTGTATATTTATTCCTTGTGTTAAAGGTTAATAAAGAACTTACAGTTTAGCCAAGCTGGTTTATTTCCACACTTGTCTTTCCACTGTACCTTTAATATTAATCCACCAAAGAGTTGTGAGCTAATTTCATCTCAGTTTTTCAAATCTGACCCTCACAAAACACCCCATGAATTCCCAAAGATAAATGAAATCTACCTTCTCAGACACCATTTTGATTTTCCTGTTTCTCCTTTGTCCCTTCCTCGAAGATGAGAAATACTGCCATTTTATGATCAATCCATACATTTGATCTATATGTGAATTTCCAGTTACTCAAAAAGTAACTGCTGAAAAAAGTGCTTTTACTCATTTTGGGTTTAAAACATATCTAGAAGTAGCTCCTTATCTCTCAGTTTCTGAATATCTCTACACTGTGAAATTCCTGTCACATTGCTTACCAGCTGGAGTTCACATTTAGCCTCCGTGGCAGCCAATCCCTATATGAATACTATAAAAGAGGAAAGCAGACTTCCAAAGTGAAAGACAAGAACAATTTAACTCATTTCCTTCCATTTCCACTGTTACAGAATTCACAACAAAAGGCTGAAGATTCACAGCCTGTTCCTTGGCTTTCCATGCACTTGTAGTCATACAGAACTTTTGAAAAATGGTGTGATCTCCAGCAGCCAAGAACTTGTGTCATCAGTATGAGGGGGATGGAGCAAATGCAAACAATTAAGTTTTGTCATATACTTCAGAGCATTCTCAGACATGGCATAAATTCACAGCTCTAAGAACATGAAATATTCATGTAGGTACAATTACAGGAGATTTCATTATTTATCATGTTCAGTCATTCATATCCTGTTACAGAAAAAAGAATAATTTTACTATCTAATCCAGGCAAATCCCAAATTAAACAGAGTAAAATGCCTGTGTGGAAGAGAGAGCAACAAGTCTTGTTTTAGCTGAACTTTAAACTTGCCCTGGTATCATCTGTTGACTCCAGCCTGGTACGGAGTGTTTGATCCAGTAACAACTGACTTGGGTAACTCAAAATGATGTTTCAGAGTATTGTTTGATAAAAGGTTACTGGTTTCTAGAGAAGAACCTAAAATTCTCAGTGAGATGGCTGTCTTCCATATGGAGATTGCAAAGGAAACAGTCTGCAGCAACCAGAAGGAGTAGAGAGCCACATGAAGTCAGCATTGTGGTTTTTTGAGCATATGAACAATGCAATGCAAAAGGACAAGGGTGCCTTATAAATTTTTTCCTTCTCAGAAGTGGCAGACAGGTGTCTTCTGTAGCTTGGCATCTACAGTCGTTACCCAGCTCCTCTGTATGGGCTTAATCTCAAAGCCCATGGCTTCATCATCCTTGGGCTGGCAAGAAACACCAAACTCATCAATAAAGATCTTCCTTCCATTTCTCTCCACTTAGTACATTTCACTGTGTTAGGTAGTTACCTATATCAATGCATGTGACATTTTCCCTCTAATTAGCCTGCTTTTAATATAGTTAAGAAACAAGTCAAAGAACTATGAAAAATCTTTAAAAAAACCACAAACATGATATCTGATTTTAGAAAAGGAAAGGGGGAAATAAGAGCTCTCCAGCAAAGAGCTGTGTGAAAATGCACTAGAGCCACTAGTGCATGGATAATTCAGAGATTCTCTCCTGTGGCTCATGGCCCCATATTCAGAGGTGCTCAGATCTTTTCAGGGACTCCTGCAAGAGTCACAGCTTTCAGTGGCCTTACAAGAAATGCATATGAGTGGATACACCTTGCAGTGTAGGGTCTCATAGACAAGCAGTTGACTAGGACATATGATCCTGTTTGTCCCTAAAAAGGCTTAACGAAAACACCAATCAATTCTCTGCCCCATTATTCAACAGCATATTAGACAAAATGCATAATGCATGATACTGTGTACACCGTATCTATCTTCCCAAGGAGTTATTACTGTTAGGAGGGTGTGTTTCAGTTTCTTGCGTCTATGGGTCTGTCTTCTGAATATTGAATGTTTGTTTTCTTGAACAATTTTGTACTTGGAAGAAAACATCCTAAATCCATCTTAACAATAATTGTCCCCGGAGACAGGGAAGAACAGATAGAGCTAAAAGCCCAGCAAAACTTTTAGAATAGCAAACAAAGATGGACTGCAGTGTTATCCCTAACATAAGCACACAACAAGGCTAATAATGCCCTACACTTTTTCTGGTATTCTGGTTTTCTGGCTAAGGCATAAAGCAGAGCCAACACTATTTTCAACACTAAAACTACTATTCCACTGTGTAAACCACTTCAGAGACAATGTAACCGCACTGCAAAAATCTTACTCACTTTTGGAATATCTGTTTTTCACACTCAAGGTTTGTGTGCAGCTTCTCATAAAGCATGCTGAAACCTTGTCGGTATTTAAAACAACTCCAAATTTAAGAATGCCTACAGCGGTACTGATTTAGGTTAGATCTATTTGTAATTTTTTACAATGCTATAAACCAAATCAGGCAAAAATTTTCAAGAATGAAGATTCAGAAGCCTCGGATCCATCTTCAGTTAACCATCAGCATCAAAGCTTCAACATGTCTACATCACTGCAACAAATGACTTGTGAGCCCCTACTTCACTAGGGCATTATTTAAAATAACTTACTCTAGCCGCGTTGCAGCAGGCCTCAACAAGGCAAACTATTAATAGCAGTAAAGTCCAGTTGAGGATTTTTCTTTTCGTTTTGTTTTGAACTAAATATTTATTGCCAGACACTGCAGAGACTGTCTACTCTGTCATAGTGGGTCTCATCTGGAGTGCTGTGTCCACTTCTGGGCTCCTCAGTACAAGAAAGACGAGGAGCTACTGGAGAGGGTCCAGTGGAGGGCCACAAAGATGATTAGGGGACTGCAGCATCTCTCTTATGAGGAGAGACTGCGGGAGCTGGGCCTGTTCGGTCTGGAAAAGAGCAGACTGAGAAGCGCTCTCATTAATGCATATAATTATCTTAAAGGTGAGTGCCAGGAAGATGGTGTCAGACTTTTTCAGTGGTGCCCAGCAACAGGACAAGGAGCAGAGGATATGAACTAAACCACAAGAAGTTTCACCTCAACTTGAATAAGAACTTCTTTACATTGAGAATGGCAGAGCACTGAACAGGATGCCTAGGGAGGGCGTGGAATCTCCCTTACTGGAAACATTCAAAACCCTCCTGGATGTGTTCCTGTGCCACCTGCTCAAGGTGACCCTACCTTGACAGGGGGGTTGGACCAGATGTCTCCAGAGGTCCCTTCCAACCCTAAAAATGCTGTGAAATAGCAACGAAGGCTCTTGCAAAGCTCTCAATTCTATAGCCCTTTTCCAGTGCATTTGAGTATGAAATATCTTGTACTCTCTGTGAAAATGAAAATCAAATTTGGCATGGGAAAAACATATATACCAGTGTTCAGCTTAAGATGAAAAAAGAAAAGGATGAGGAAAGAATCAGTGGCAAGAGTACTCTCATGGACTGGAGAGAAAATATGGTGCCAAGGAAACCTCCATTACCACCTTCCTGACCTCCCACACACATACATATATACATCACTTAGCCTTAAAGAACAATTGCAATTTGCCAGTGTTCTAAAGGAGCAGGATTTGGCCCCTAATCAAAGTACGGTCAAATCTTGTATGCAAATTATGTTAGAAATACCAAAAAAAAGAGTGTAGCATGAAATCTGACTTCTCCATGCTCCACAGCACAGTCTGGAAGGATCTGTGGTTGCTGCTATCCTGACAAGGCAGGTGGTACAGAAGGCATCAGTCACACTGTGCTGGTCATCAACTCCATTGAGGAACACCACACAGACTTTTGCCAGGTTCTTTTTCCTCTCTTAGTGGAAAGCTCCTGTGGACATATTTCACAGAGATATGAAAAATATAACTCACCTGAACTGTAGCACTGCTGAAGAACTGTAATATGTTTGAGCCATGCTTGGGGGCTTGGACTGAAACTCTGTTCACTATTGAATATCAAGGTCAAGGAAAGCAATATAAAAATAATGAAAACCAAGGCAAATCATAAATAATGAATTTGTACCAAAAAAAAATTCTAGATTTTGTCTTTCTAGCAAGAGAATGATTGTCATGAAACATGATCAGTTGGATTTTGTTAGTCTCATGAAAATTCTTTGCTCTTTGTTTTGGTTAGCAATGAAAATATAAACAGATGAATAAAATTTCACCAGATAAATAAATATTCAGGAATTATTCTTGCTTCCAAATACAAAAAGGTAATACATGAAGATCTACATTTCAATTTTATTGTGCAGTTCTAGCAATTATACTAATAGCATTATTTAAAGATTAAAGGATTGTCTTTGAAACAATTCAGGATAGTGACTCAAACTCACAAGAGCCAAGAGTTTTTTTAGACAAAACCAACAAACCAACCTGAGCTTATCTCTCTGTTATGTTAAAATATATCTGAAGTATTAGACATTCATTGATGAGAAATGTGGGCTTTATGTCCAGTAGTGTCCTAGGATGCAGTGACCGATTCCACTTCAAAATGTTTTGATCAAGCAGTTCATCATTGTATTATTTACGGCTAGAGATGATAGACTGTTTTCTGATAGACTAGTGACCCACTTGAAATCTCTGCCCCCACCAAGCCTGAAGAGATTGAACACAATTTTCCTGAAAATAAGGATCCGAGAGCACGTTGTTCATGACCTGAACTTTTTAATGAGGATGTCACATGATGCCAGCCCAGCTACTGCAGTCGGTGGCATGTTCAACAAGAGCGTCATGAGATTCAGCACTACACTGGCATGGATGAGCATTTCAGGTATGAATTATCCTGATCAAGTAGCCAAAAACCACTTAACAGAGCCTATGTACATTGAAACGGTGGATGTTCTATTGTACTGCCAGAACAAGAGGATTGTACTGCCAGAACAAGAGGACGATGTGTACAGCTCTTATGAGGTTGATGGTTATAAAGCATCTGCATTGTTGTCCTCCCACTGGCATTATCTCCCAAAGAACTGCATCCTCACACTGGGAACCCCAGAAATCATGTCAGCAGCTCTGCATAGAGCATGTCACTGAATCTCAAAAAATAAAGTACGGAATGTACACCACCATACAGGCAGCCACCACTGTTAATCAGATCAGGACAAAGGCGTGATGGCCACACTACAGGACACCCAGTCTTCTTCTCTTAAACACAAATTGGAGCAGGTGTCTGACACCCTTAGCTCAGCTCAACTCCTGCAGGCTGCTCATAATAGTGAGCAGCGTATATGGAGGTTTGTCTGCTTCCAAGGAATCATTCCCCTTAGCTTTAGTTGTTCTGTCTGAGTGATAATTCTTGTCTATTGTAGATTCATAGAATCACTAAGGTTGAAAAAGACCTTTAAGATCATCAAGGAATACATCAATATGTGTTCTTAGTCCCCAGTGCTTTCAAAATAAATATATACTTAATAATTCAGGAAAAAAAATTCTCAGTTTAGAAGTGTTTTGTCTGCTTCTTTCGGGGAGGCTCACCCACTCAGGGACAGTAAGGAGATTTTTAAAGAGCTCTGAGTTAACTGTTTCCTTTTCCTCAGCGTCTGAAGATGTTGCACAGGTTGAAGCAATTTGACCTCCAGGAGGCTGTAATTATGATATGGTGGTCACAGAGGTAGGTGTTTCTGAACATGGTAATACCAGGGCACAAATAAGTAAGGGCTGGACATGGCACATGACATGTAGCCCTCCTTCACTGCATCCAAGAGATACTGCTGGGAAATGAGTATTAGAGCGGCCTTGTCAAAAGCGGGGAATATTGGCTTCATCCAGTGGGCAATTTCTAGGACTTCTAAGTATCTTCTTTACAGCACTCTTATATCAAATTCCTTTCTTCAGCTCACTGCAAGGCAATCAGAGCTGGTGGTCAAAGAACACTGTTATTTTTTTATTCCATTCTAGCCAATCAAAACAACTATGTAGCACTTAACACCTTCCATGGACGTTTCTGGCATTTCTATTTAAATAGGAATTGTCAGAATAACAATTCATATTTTGCATCCAGGTTAATTCCATTTGCTTCCATGTTACGAAGTATAATTTAACAGCAGAAGTGAAATAACAAGACTCCAGCTGTCCTATCTACTTATATATCAAACAGAAACACTATCTCTTCCAAAGGACAGTAAAAAGCCCTTATTGGCTGTTCAGTCTGTCCAGTGTCAAATTACTTTGCTATTCTTAAGTTCTGATTCTAGTTTTAGCATAGATGAAAATGGGTAAATGTTTGGAAAACAAGACGCTAAAACACTGTAATTGTTATTTATAGAACTTCCTTTTTTAGGTTTTAAATTGTTTGACAAACTTGATTAGTGAAATATTCCCCTTTGAAGGGAGAGTAGTGTGGAGCAAACAGTGTCTCCTACAGCATTCTGTTAATTCCACACAGTGGAAAAGAATTTTGTTCAGGTCCAGGCAGAGAGGTGGAGAGCACATACGAAAAGCACAAAGTATTTTGAAAGGTACAAAAGGAACAATGTATTTTCTTTCTTTAGAAGTCTATTTTAATAATAAATTAACTAATATGTATATTGAAGTGTGTTAGCCTGGTTTCTCCTACATAAACATGAAAGGAAATATTCATTATGGAATAAAGTATAATTGTCTAAAATCATAAACAACCCCATCAGATTCCAGTACCTGTGAATATGTATTTTAGTTTCATAGACAAGAGAACTATCACAGCTGCTTGCTAAAAAAAAAAAACATCTGATGAAGCAGGTACTTTAAGTCTGAATGGCAGAGGGCTCAAGGTCTGTTAGAAACTTCTCTGAAGAAGGCCAAGGACTCTCCTGAGATGCATGACATATATCTGAGGTAAAAACAAGCCAGAGAAGTTCCGACATAACTGTCAAAATATTGCTGAAATCACAGAGAATTTGCCAGCAACAAGCACTTCACATATCTTTGTTATTTTTATCTAGCACATTGATTTCCTTTTCCAGTTTTCAGCTTGCATGAAAGCGTCTATACTGTGGTCAGTTTGGAAGGTACTTATAGCAAATTCCCACAGAAAATCAATTTGATCTTTCAGAGATGAAAACAAGCAAACACACAAAAAACATATTAAAAAGCAAGTGGTTTGGGATTGAGTGGTCTCATAGAAAGTAACTGGATTTTTCTCTGTTCCACTTCACCATATCTTCTTGAAACCACAGGGAATGAAATTTGAAAACATCATATGAGTGAGTTTTCCAGTAGATCTTTAGGGAGCTTACATACCAACTGCCTGAATTTCACAGGACACAGATTGAAATCTGATTTTCCAAACAATCCAACCCTTCTCTTGGGAAAAGAGATTTTTCCTCTTATTTTCCTTCTTCACACAACTGCAGAATAGTGGGGAATTCTAAGACAATCTGTGAATTTGCATTAGTGCACATAGCTCATACCAGGAGGACACTTTTGAAACAGACATCTTATTTGTGAGGGTGGTGAGGCACTGGCACAGATTCCCCAGAGAAGCTGTGGCTGCCCCACTCTTGAAGCTGTTCAAGGCCAGGTTGGATGGGCCTCTGAACAACCTGGTCTAGTGGAAGGTGTCCCTGCCCAGAGCAGGAGTGTTGGAACTGTATAATCTTTAAGGTCCCTTCCAGCCCAAACCCTACTATGATTCTATGATTACTCCCACTTGTTGCTCTTTTGTTTCCACTGCAGAGCAGTCTGTGAGTGTTCAAACACCCTCAGCACCAGCTCTGCTGATCTGCTTCTATAGGACCCTTCTTTAGATATATTAGTCAGGGACTAATAGATTAGTTTGAGGCACTGCTCTGTGAAAGGAGGTAAGAATTATTCAGGCAGAGGACCCAGATCCCTTACTGCTGTTCACTTGCCCCAAACCAGTTTTTGAGTTTACTCCAAGTAGAGTTTACCTTCCTCTCAAGTGGGATGAAAATTCAGAGAAAAGAGATTACCATGAAAGCATTTAGATAGAAATTATTGAATTAAAATAAAAAATATTTTGAAAAACAAAATACCAAAAATGTAATGTCCAAAAAATAGCAGCAGAACAAAGCGCTGTCTTAAAATATATTCCCTGTTTTACCACTGCAGTTGATCCTAATAATCTGTTCACTGGTTTCTGTTAGTTCCAGAAAACTATACCATTCCTTTCTCTGCTATCCTCTGCCAATTATTCCTGCTTCATTGTAACACTCCAGAGTGACACTCCATCAGCTTCACATTAAAAAAAAACACCAAAAAACAAAACAAAACAACAAAAACAAACAACAACAAAAAAAACCTACCAAAACCCACCCACATTAATTTGACCCAATATAGCACAGAATATTACCCATAAGTTTCAGGGTCCAGATGAAAGTTAAAAACCCCTGAATAGTGATAATCAGAAAAAAAAATTTAATACTTAGAAACAAAAGAATGTATTTCTTGTTGTGCACCTGGCCATAAAGCCACCTAGTCCCACAGGATATGCACCTGGCTTTATCCTGCATGGTCTAATATCCCAGTATACTTACACTTGGCAGTATGCAGTGCTAAAGTTAATGTTCAGTCTAAATGTCTTGGAATCCAAAGCCATGGAGTAACACTGAGTAATATTCATACCGGGGGTTTTTTTGCCCAAAAAGAAAAGGCATCAAATATAGGCATCATATGTGACAACCATGTTACGGCAAATCCCATGTGATATTGCCAAAAAACCCATATCCTGTAGAGATGGAGGTCATGTGCTCATGGACATAAAGGAGGCATTGCACAGCACAGGTGTGCTTACTGCTGCAGGAAAGAGCTTGGCATCTCCAAGCTTGCTGCCACTCCGACACTCACAGGCAGGCTCTGCTCCAGCTCTCAGCAGAGGGTCTGAGATATGAGCACCATGGTTTGTGCTCTAACTGTTGGTGCCAGCCATCCTCACTGCAGGACAGACATAAGGAAATCTCTCCATCCCTCTGTTCTCATGCTCCCTTCTTGCTCCAAATCTCCCAGCTTTGTGCTGGAACAGCACAAAATGTATGCTTAGCCATACACACTCTTTTGCCACCTCAGCTAAACAGGAGAAAACCTTTGGCAGATAAATAGAGAGAGCAATTGACAATAGAGGTGTCTTGATTGTCAGGGGGAAAGGTTAGAGAAACTCAAATCTTTTAACAGACTCTTGCCAGAAAACAAATTTTTAAAAGCCTGCAGTATCTAAACTATGGTATCTTTCAGCTTCCTCCTCAGGGATGCATTTACTGCATTGCAGGGTTCACTTTAGGTTTAAATTTGTTTTGCATATATACTTGGATTCTTGCAATATCACTCAAGGTCTGGTGCAAAGAACTTTCCTTCCTGGTGGTCTGAGGCTGAAGTCTTGTGTTAGAGCAGCCTCTGTCTCACCCCACCTGTGATGGTGGCACAAGGCCCTCCTGTGGCTGACACTCTACAATCCATGGCACACACCAAGGCCCAGCACCTGACAAAAACTGGACCTGGAACCCAGAGGTCACTGCAAATTAAATCCAAATTCTTTCCTTTTGTGGCACATCAATAGGTAAAGAAATACATAGTCTGAGTTTCTGCAGGCAGCTCACCTCAGAGTCCTGCTGTCATATTTGCCCATGCTGAACGGGCTTTCTGGTCTTTTATCTCTGCTCAGAACAGTTCTAAAATGCTATTAATTAACATATATTTACCAAAGACTGAAACTTTCCTGCAACTTCAAACTTTCACTGAAGAAAACACGAGTAAGTCAGAAAAGAATCACCAAGGACTGTGCATACAGGTATTAAGGAATTCAATTAAGAAAATCCAGTGTTCAAAAGTCTATTATCCAGGCTATAGATCATGCAGCACTGCTGACTTTAATAACTTGAAATCATTCCTGTTTTCTTTATTCCATTTCGTATGGTATTGCCTTTCTGTCTGTTCATGTGCACAACTAGGGAGTTTGGTTGTCACACACACACACACACACACACACCCTCTCTCTCTCTCTCTCTCACTCCATTCATCCAATCCTGGATATATTTATGAGTGAACTGGCATTCCAAATCAGCTCAATGTAAATGTAGTGTGTATTTGTGCAACCAGGCTAATATGTCAGACTTAAATGCCTGCATTTATATCTGTCTGATATTAATTATACATGAGCATATATTAGCAAGCACTCTCTTTCTCTTCTGTTAAGCTTTGAGCTGGTCCCTTGGGAACTCATTATCTACAATGGGTTTCACAAGGGCTTGATGTGGCTCTACCAGAATTGTTATTGTACCTTCCCAGAAAGACTGTGATACTCTTCCCAGACACCTACAGTTCAATTCAGAGTCGACTATTTAGTTGTCTAATAGCAGTGAGTATTTTTCCCACTGAGCCAAAGTAGTGAAATTGAATTATCTGGAATATTACTGGGTTTTTTTCCAGAGACAGACAGAGCCATTGGACAGGTACTGCTGGAATAATTTTAGGGCTGTTCCTTTCCCTGGCAATCTGTTTCGACTTACTTTTCTCTTTTCAAAGGAGGTTTTGATTTTGCCCTTTTTTTAGCCAGCTCGGGATGGCAACTCCGCCCGATGCCAGCGCCGATGTGGGAGATGAAAGGCAGTCCGCAGCTCAGGCGCCGTATCCCGCTCGGCAACACCCTGTCAGCCACTGGGAGGCGTCGAGAGAGCTGGTCCATCGCCATCCCCGCCACCTCCGAGCCTCACACCACCAGGGTGCTACGGCATCCCTCTCCCGCCCGTCCCACTCCATCACATCAACACTGGTGCCTCAGCTCGGGCACCGCTGGGCACCGGCAGCCAAGGATCTCCCGCGCTGAGGAGGCGACGGCAGGTTGACTTTTCCCCACTTGCACGCCACGCGGCACCCTCCTGCCACGAGATTTCGCGACTTTTCCGTGGATCTCTGTCCCTCGTGCCGCTGGATCTCCCAGGGGGGCGAGGCCGCGGCGCCCTCTGCGGGCGGCGGCGGGAAGGGCGCGGGAGGTGCGCGGGGCAATGTGAGGCAGGACCGGCGGGGGAACAGGGTGGGGAAGCAGGGTAGCTCTCCCCCAGGAGCCCTGGGTTAAGAGGTTAAGAGCACACACGCCCTCTCGTGCCCTGCCTTGGCGGGATGGGCCTCTCTCAACTGCCGCTTGGGCACGGCCCCGGCCGGCGCTCCGCACCCCGCATGGTCCGCGCAGCGCAGGCGGCTCCCCGGGGAGCCTCGGTGTCTCGGGGCTGCCCGGCTCCCTTCCCGGAGAGGGAAAAGCAAGCTGCGCACTCGCTTTCCTCCAAACTGTAAACTTTAAGACAGATCCGGCACACTGACGGCTGAGCCCAACGCTGGGTCCGAGGAGCCGCTGCTCCCGGGAAGTGAGCTGCGGAGAGTCTTGGGTGGTACGGCATGGCTGCCCTAGCCAGCCCTGTCCGGCCTTCTGCGGCCTCGGCGTGGCAGCCCGGGCGGCCTGAGCTCGAAGGCGCTTCCTCCATCCTCCGAAAAGCAGGAGGCGGGAGGGCGGGAGAGTGTCCGAGCTTGCTGCGGACACATGACGGGCATCGCCTCAGGGCAGCACCGGCCCGGCCAAGAGCGCGGGTAAGGGGCAGAGGTCCCTGCAGCGGCCGTAGAAACTCTGGTAGTTCTGTGGTCAGTGAGGGAGAACCCATGCCGAAGGCATCTCCATTCTCGGCTTTCTGTGGGGGATCGTCCATGGCTTTACACTTTGCTTTGCTTTTAAAATAAAATTAGTGCCCCGTCTTCCCGAGCAGATGTTCGGGAGCGCCTAGGAGAGGAATATGAGGATGGAGGCGTTTGTGCCCCCGGGCTCAGGTCACAGGAGGCAGCAGAGAATGGAACCCAACGCCCCAGACCCCGCACCTGCCACCGCCGGTAAGCGCAGCCAGGGCGAGCCCTCCCGCCTGCGGGTGACTCCCGACGGCCGGAGCTGCCGATGCTGAGGGCACGAGCCCCACCTGGAGCCTCTCGCCGGGGCGGGAGGTGTAGGCATACCCCCGGTCAGGAGCATTTAATTGCCCAGCTGCAAGCCAGCCGGGGCTTCCAGCTCCTGCGTGCCCAGCCGAGCGCTGCCCTCCGGAGAGAGACGGGAGCGCCCGTCGGGGGCCGGCCCGTGAGGCAGGGCCAGCCCCGCGGAGCCTGCACGCCTCCGCAACCAGCGGCCCTGCGGCGCCGGCCGGCGGCAGGGAAGGAGGGCGAGAAGGAGCCCCGCTCCCCCCGTGAAGGGCGCACACCCCCGGTGCCGGTCCCCGGGGCGGGGGGAGGCGGCAGAGGGGGGCTGAGCGGGCGGGGGCCCCGGCTGCGTCAGAGATGTGTAAACACCGCCGCGGTGCCCGCAGCTATTTAAGGGGCCGAGGCTGAGTCTCCTCCGACTTCCCTGCTTGGGCACACACGGGACTCACCGCTCCCATCTCGCGTGGGACCTTGGAAAAGCGCAGCGGAAAGGTAGGGAGCACCTATCACCGTCTTCTGATGGCATCACTGCTGAGGGTGGGGAGGCAAAGGAAAGGGGGATGCCTGGCCCATACCTGTGCAGCGGCTCCGAGAGCATCNTCGGGGCAGTTAAAAGGATGCAATGCACCTTCGGTTTCTGAGTACCCAAACCTAGATGGGTACATCACCAATAACCACGCTGAAGTGACATTTTGACTTTCTTCATTCATCTCCTAAGAATATATTAAAACCCCCATGTCTTATATACTGTGAATTATTTCAGTCTAGTGTATGTGTTGGGCAAATAAAAACTTTATCCCCTTTTAAAATTAAAAGGTTAAGTGTACTGTTGAAGAACTTAAGAGGTTCAAAAAATCTCACATAGCTGAGATAATTCTTGCGTATTTATAAGTGAAAATTACCCTCATAGCATGAAGTACTGGTTAGCTTGTTTCTTCTAAGAACTGAGAGTAATTTCTGTTTCCAGGAAAAATACTATTTCAGTTTATGTGATAAAACGATTTAGTAAACCAACATTGTTTTGCTTAGTACACATTTAAGGAAGCAGTAGAAATCTAAATTCTCTGTTTAATATGAAGAAGATTATTAAGTTGCACTTTATTTCTTACAGCTTTTAACTAAACAGCTTTTACCACTCCAGCTATTAGATCAAATGCTTTGGGGCAGGAGTATTAGATTTTGGGTTTTCTTCCATTGGTTTTTGGTTTTTTGTTTTTGTGTATGATGAGATGAAACCTCTTGAACACTAAAGTTCAAATCAATGAATGTTGGTAGAATAAAGGCTCTTCATAGAACTTGTCAAAACTGAGAATGTCAAAACAGCAGGGTTTTAATGCAACAGCAAAATACTGAAATGTTTGAATCACGAGTTTTTTTCACAGAGATGGATTCATGTCCCTTAAGTTTTTATGAAATACAGCTTCCAAAGAAAGAAAAGCAAATAAAAATCGAGTAGATCAGAGAGGTACAGCACATACTAGGCTGGAAGAAACAAAATTAATTACCTGTACCTTCCTCTTTATCAAGGATATTTAGCCATTCACATACGTGTTTTCCAACTTAAGACAGATCCCACAGTTACCCAAATAAAAAAAACCCCAACACAAGCCTGGTTTTCTCAGAATCCAGCAT
>VZTH01019014.1:36640-67603 GCA_013397815.1 Aleadryas rufinucha
CGGGAAAGAATTCCGGCCGCTCCCGACAAGCGTGGGTAGCCGGGCGGACCCCAGCGCGGGGTGCGGGATGCAGGGAGCAGCGAGCGGGGCTCACCTCCGCTGGAAAAGGAATTGGCCAGCAGTGGTAAGATGTTGGCTTTGGAGACCGTAGCANAATTTCTGTTTCCAGGAAAAATACTATTTCAGTTTATGTGATAAAACGATTTAGTAAACCAACATTGTTTTGCTTAGTACACATTTAAGGAAGCAGTAGAAATCTAAATTCTCTGTTTAATATGAAGAAGATTATTAAGTTGCACTTTATTTCTTACAGCTTTTAACTAAACAGCTTTTACCACTCCAGCTATTAGATCAAATGCTTTGGGGCAGGAGTATTAGATTTTGGGTTTTCTTCCATTGGTTTTTGGTTTTTTGTTTTTGTGTATGATGAGATGAAACCTCTTGAACACTAAAGTTCAAATCAATGAATGTTGGTAGAATAAAGGCTCTTCATAGAACTTGTCAAAACTGAGAATGTCAAAACAGCAGGGTTTTAATGCAACAGCAAAATACTGAAATGTTTGAATCACGAGTTTTTTTCACAGAGATGGATTCATGTCCCTTAAGTTTTTATGAAATACAGCTTCCAAAGAAAGAAAAGCAAATAAAAATCGAGTAGATCAGAGAGGTACAGCACATACTAGGCTGGAAGAAACAAAATTAATTACCTGTACCTTCCTCTTTATCAAGGATATTTAGCCATTCACATACGTGTTTTCCAACTTAAGACAGATCCCACAGTTACCCAAATAAAAAAAACCCCAACACAAGCCTGGTTTTCTCAGAATCCAGCATCGCTAATGGAAGATGGGGTTAGGGACTGCACAAAATGTAATAAATCTGGCCATGTAACAGCCCACTGTTGCTTTTCTCCCCAGCAATGTACGGCGGGATATGCATGTGCGTGTTCCTTGCTGTGCTCTCGGCGAGCTCCTTAGGACAGCAAACCCTGGGCTCGCACAATGGGAATCCTCTGCCTGCTGAGCTGGAGCAGAGCCTGACAGAACCTCACCAGCACATCCGCGCCCCGTCATCCGCTGGGCCCCTGAAATCCCTGCCACGGCTGGATGGCAGCAGTGACCAAAGAGCCAACATCGGCGCTTTGCTGGCCAAGTATCTCCAGCAAACCAGAAAAGGTACTGGTTACAGCCTGCTTCTGTGCCAGTGGGAACTCCTGCAGGGGTACCTAGGAGCTGAGATAACCCTCTCATCATCTAACATGAATTCCTAGAAAAGATAGGATTTAGATTTTGTCTGGTTATTTCTGAAGTAGAGAGCATTCCAAATGCTCTTTTCCCAAACCCCTCCCAAAAAGAGGGTTTATTTGTAGCAGCCTCCAACTGAGAGTCATGTAAAGATAACTGGAGAAAATGTCACCTACCTGTCAATTTATAGTCCAGCTCATATTTTTAACTATTTTCAATGCCTTATTATTGTGGTGGTATTTTCCGTATGTTGTAGGTTACATAAAGCAATGATGTTTTCTTAAAAGTTTTTCATTTAGTTAAAATCCTCACTCCCTCCCTCTTTTAAAGTTAGAAGAGAAGGAAAACTTTTCTGAGGATAAATGCAGACCAAATGGCTAGCCTCACCTCAGTTGGAAATACCTGTACCAGGGAAATATTCTGAGTATTGGATTTTTCATATATTTGTTCCTGGAGGAAATTACAATAGCATGAAACACAGAGTTCACATTTATTAGTGCAATAGTTAAAATCAGTGATAAGTAAAAGCATATTTGCTTCAACATATGTCAGTTCCCGGTACGTTTTTGGTCTCAGGCAGCCTGGGAACACAACATTGCAGTTACCTAAAACCTCCATGGCACAGTGTAAAAAGGACGTGAAGAATCACTAGAGCAATGGGATTACAGGGCATTCTTATAATGAGATTTATTAGTCACTTGAGGAAACAATTGTATAACATAAGAGAAAGATTAAAGCTATCCCTGTTGACACCTTACAGAATGTATTTTACATAGACAGAAACGCATGCCATCTGTGCTACCAGTAAAAATGATGGCTCAGAATCATTGAACACTGAAACTTCCCCAAGAAAACATTTTTCCTTTTGATCTGTCTCATCTCTGTACTGCTCTGTGTCTCAATAGAGTATCACCATGGGCAGCCTGATTGCTGTGGCCTCCTTTTGGCTGGCAACCTCAGGGAGAACCACTACAGAAATTTCATTTACTCATGAAAGCTTCACTCCAGCCTGTTCCCTCTTCTACACAGAAAAGACATCTAAGAAGGAAAGAGGGCTTCAGGGGAAGGCAGTAATTAGGATTAGGATTACCTGGGCATACAGACACCAAGACATTAATTCACACCCAGCCCCAGACTCTGCTTAGGATAAGGTTCACTTTATATAAGTAAGAGATTTTTCCATATAATGCAGATCATTTAACCCTCCCCTCTTGACAGCTTCCCTGCTGACCTCTATGCTAGGCAAAGTCCTACGTTTATCTGTGATGGTGGTCTGCAGTTAAGAGATGCCACATGTGTTTTTGTGCTTTACATACGCAGCCATACACACTCCTCTGTGTACACAGAACACAGCCAAACTAGAAACAGCAGAAAAATGAGTCGCTTTCAATAGTCACTGAAAGATTTCATCTCACATTAGCAATTTGCATAATATCCCTTAAGGAACTTCTAGCTGTTTGTGCAATTTAACAGAAAGATAATTCAGATGTGAAATTCCACAGTTCAGTGCTACACTTAAGGCTGTTATTGAATAAGCATGTTATTGCAGGAGTCTGTAAAGCAGAATCCTCATTACCCTTCCCCAGCGTAGTCATTGTTGCCCACCCACATGGAAACAGAACCCCTCCTTCTAGTTTATGTATCCATTATATTCCCTTAAATATGTGGCTGACATTTCCAAATAGGTTAACCAGAAAAAAAGCAAAAAAAAAAAAACCCTTTGGATTTAAGATGTCTTTTTCTGTAAATATTAATATGAGGGACAATTTCCTGCACATGTGTTATTGACATATATAATTAACTTTTAGAAGTGTCTGGAAGCAGATGATGAGATTCTTGTGATGTGACTAGGCTAGTTGGACTCCAGTTTGTAGATGTAGTTGCTGGTTACAGGAGAGAAGATTCATAGGACAAACAGTATTTACTTCATTTATAACATACATACAGTGTTCCCAGCAAAACATTATATTCTTATTTAATGTGAAGACTCTGGGCAGTACTTCAGAAATCTCTGCAGAACACTCATATCTACTGTATTAGTCACTTATAACCTGCCTAAACCATATTACTCACTGGAAAATTCCATCTAGGGGGAAAAGGGAGTCTGGGCTTTTGTTAGTGTTACCAGTCACCAGTAGTGGCATTTGCCCTCATGGTTAATAGAAAGGCTGGTTTTGTAAAGTATTTCCAGTTAAAACAGTGAGAGAGTTAAGTTCTCTCAAGGGCTTAGGGATTGATGGCAGCCTTGTAGCTGAACTGCTACAATTGTGACTATGTTTGCCATACACTGATTCTGCAATACCCACTCGACATGTCTGGTGGGTTGAGGAAAGGTAAATTAAGGTGCTGTTAGGGAATTTGTGACCCAAGCGTTCAATTGCGTTTATCTGCAGGCTTTCAGCTTGAATCTGGCACCGTGTAGAAGAGATGTTGTAGCTCTGAAGCCAGTGACTGGCACATATAATGTCCCCTAAGGAGCCCTTGAGAGGCCAGAGAGTAGTGGCACCAGGGGAGCCTTTACAGCCCACAGGTCACAGCAGGCTCAGAAGTCTCTTAAGCACCAACATCTGAGTGATGGTTCTCTGCTGCCTGAGCCTTGCCTAGTTATTGTGCTAAGGAGCCATTGTCATTAACTTAATTACACTTTTTGAATTACAAATGTGAACTTCGTGGGGTTTGAGCATTTAATGACAGACATTCTGTTCTAGGGAAAATTAATTTTTTTGTCATTTTGTTCTAGGTAAGTGTCTTAAACATGGCTTTTTTGTGTGCGTGTACCTTCAACTCCTTGTAACACTAACAAAGCAATGCAGTTGCTTTTTTGTTTTACTGGCTCATGGTCATTATAAAGAATTACATGATCTTGAAATACAAAAGCACAAAGCCACCAAGGGTTTCTTCAAAACAGAAGAAACTGTAAGCAAGGCAATTTTGTACATTTGGATATATGGGATTTAATTTGGGCTCCTTTTCCTTTTTGATCAATTCAAGTATTCCTCAAGCCTCAGTCTGTGTTGAATACTAATGTATTAAATCTGTTCCTTCCTCACTCAAAGCTTAACTCCATCTAACTATTGGTATACATCAATTTTATCTGTTTTCAGGGAGTACAGGGAGAAGTTATTTACCTTTCCCTGTATTTTTTAGTTACATCATGTGATGATGAGAAAAGAGAGGATTGCAGCCCTTTCTTTAAAGCATAAATTCTCCTTGCAAGTAGTTTGTAACTCTTTGATGCCTTAAGCAAGGCATACAGAAAGGATAAGGCAGGATCAGAAATCAGCGTCCAACCCTGCTGCAAAAAGAATTATGAAGGTTTTGGATAAGCAATGAAAAAAGCACTGGCATTGTAAAATGTATATAATTCCAGCAATAGGTATCTTTAACTGTGAATTCCAGACACAACTTTCTCCATTTCAGTATTATTCTCACTTTTCCACAAAACCTAGGATTCATAACTCTACCCTGCTTGTTACCGAATTAGCGCAATTGTTTAATACGTTCTGAACAGCAGAAGAAGTCACTAACTTCATAAACAAAACAAGTGGACATTTATCATCTATGGACCCCAACAGGTTCAGACAGAGGTGCCATTATTAAAAAGAGAAGAGGTTACTGTAAGAGGTCCTGTACTTACATTTATGTCTTTCTAAGCAACACAGGACTGCAGTGTCTCAGGCTTGAGCTTGCTCTCAAGAAGAGTTATTTTGCATCTAGAGCAGCTCTCCCAGTACGAGCAAGCAAACATGGGGCTTTATAGGAATAGTGAGAAATGGTTCGGTCTCTCACACTCTCTCTCTCTAGCAAAATAGGAAGGAAAAAGGAAAAATCTGTCCATATTCCTTCCTGTCAGACAGGAGCAGAATGTTCCTGCAGCAGGAGGTAGAAAATGATCTGTTTGTTTTGCACTGAAAAAATCCAAGCCACTTTCAGGACATTACCTATAAGGTTTCTGTCGATATTTTCCTCAATGACATGACAGTGGTGTTACATGGCCTGTATTGGGTCTGTTTCAACTATTGCAGACATCTGCTAATGACTACAAACCAGATCAGAACATGGGTGAACCCAGAAAATGTGTCCTCTTACTCTCTGCTCTCCCAAATGCTTTTTCCTTAGGTTCCACTGGAAGATTCTCAGTTATGGGAAACAGGGTACAGAGCATTGATCCTACTCACAGGATAAATGACAGAGACTACATGGGCTGGATGGATTTTGGACGCCGCAGTGCTGAAGAATATGAGTATTCTTCCTGAAGAACACCAAACTATAGCAACAAGGAAAAAATAACACTCCCATGTCTGTACAAAAAGAGATAAATCAATTTGTTGTCCTCTTCAAATCAGTGTTTTAAAGTATTTAAAATTATGTATTTGACATAAGTTTGTCTATAAGACTATACAATGCAATATATACATATGCAGAATTTTCCAGAAAATGTTTTCTTTCTTTTGTGGTTTCTCATACATTGATATTATATTAAAATGATTTCACTTATCCCTCCTTGTCCTGTCACTCCATGTTGCTGGGTGTCTTACTCTAAAGAGAGGCAGGATAATGCCTTCCTTTGGCACTGTAAATATATTCCATAGGTTGAGTAGTCAGACAGATTATCCACTTTTCAGAGAAATCTTGTGTCAGTCCCAATAGCTTTGAACTCTAGGGAATTTGTCCAAATACAAACACAGCAGCACAATACTGCCAGAAAAGACAGCTATTTTCATGGTGACCCTATTTGCAAAGGACTGAGTTATACACTGAGCCCTCATGCTTGCAGTGAATAGCCAATAGCACTAAAACAGTGAAAAAGAGGAATGACACCAACATGTTTCACCTTCCTGGCTTATTTGTTTTATGTTGTGAACTCAATGTGAAAGTTCTGCTGATGGCTGCAAATCACAGAATAAACAGAGCATTCCCTGCTGTGTGGTAAGCCAAGCATTCATTTGGGAGGGGGTGAGGACAGGTTCTGGAACAGAGCAGAAGGTGATCCTGAGAGAGAGGGGTATTGGAGCAGTCTAGTCACAGTATCCTTAAAGGAAAGAGGTGGCTCCCAAGTATCACAGAGGCTGAGTTGGCTATTGCCCACCGATGTGGAGAGAAGGAGGGAGGTTCTGCCCAGCTCTTACCTGGCTCAGAGCAGGACAGAGGGCCAAGTTCAGAGCTGGGCAATGATACCAGCTTGTGCAAAACCAGCGCCCAGCAGTTCCTGCCGTCATTCCCATCTGCCAGTGGGCAGGCTGAAAAAAAGTGTTTTACCTGCACTTTTCTCCTCCACCACAGGTAACCAATCTCCCTGCAGCTCCTGGGTCTCCTTCAGCAGCTGGATCTCACATCTACGGAATGCCCTAAACTGTAAAGGAGGTGATTTTTGCATTGCATAATTCACAGTTTCTCCCGAACATGTGCACTATGACAAAAAGGGAAATATCTGTCACGTGCAGGAAAGCAGGTGCTTGCCAAAGGAAAGAGGCAGCAATTTCTACAGCAATTAATAGGCAAACACAAAGCGTAGGAAACAATACATAGAAAATACTTGCACTAAACCAAAATTCTACCAAAACCAAGAAGACTGGGGGACAAACCAAAATGGTTGTGCCAAGGGCTGAGCACAAAAACCCTTTGAGGAGCTGTTCCCAGCTAGGAGAGCAAACAGCACTGCAGAATCTGCAGTGAAAGGGGGACTTCAGCAAACAGTAACGGGCAGTTCTCTTCTCTAGTAACACCAAATATATATAAATTTGTTTTGTGGATCTCATCCAGAAAACATGGAAATGCTTTTCTGCCTTTTTTCCTCTCAAGCTCCTCCCAGTCAACCAGTCTCCAAGCCACCTAGTCTGGCTTTCTTAGGCTCCTTTCCAAGCTAGTGAGTCCCAAATCACCTGAATTCTCTCCTTGGTTTTGGTTATTGCTAACAGCAAAATAGTCCAAAGTGCCCATTTTCTTCCAAAACTTTCAAACGAGAGATTAAAACCAATTAATCTTTTTTTTTTTTTAACTGAGGAAAATACAAATAAATCTAAAAATGCATGTATTTCAACATTTCCCACCAAAGTGATGTTTCCTTAAAAGTAACTTGGGAGAAAACTCAGTTTCTGCTTCGCTAGCTTTTAAATTAATGTCAGGAACATTCAAACAATATTTTAAAATGTTCCCATCCCTGGCTTACATTGATGAAGGATGTAATATTGTAATATTGCAGGGAGGCTGGGAGTGGGTGATGTTACAGATCAAGCCTTACTACTGCAGAATGTTATCTTTAGGAAAAAAACAAACCTTTTTTTTTTTCTCCTTTGTTTCATTTCCTACAGGTAGATAGATGGAGGGACAAATATGTTCTTTCCCATTCCTCTCTTCTGAAGGTCTCTGAAGATGTCTGTGAAAGTGCACAGCCCTCAGTGCAGTCAGCTGATGGGTTTGGCAGCTTTTCCGTGCTGCTACCCCAGGACAGGGGCATCTTTGCCTGACACACAAAAATGATTTCACCACCTGACTGACACAAGTGAGTGTTAAGAATAAAGAGGTATGGGGGCAATTGCAGTAGTTGTGAAGAGGGACTGTGACTCTGGGATACAGCGCTGTTCCTCGAGGCAATGGGGAGCTGGCTGTTAGCAGCTGGCTATAAGCAGCTCAGCAACATCATCCTCTTAATTAATTCCCCACGTGGGGAAGGGTTGTAAAGGCTGCTGAGACACCATTCAGCTCCCAGGTGACCTGGAGGTGCTAATCTGAGCTGAACAGGGGAGCCAGCAAACTTGGTGTTGGGGTTTTAAGAGTTCTCTTTTTATTTTCTTTTTCTTTTGAAAGAATTTTTTTCCCCACACATGTACATTGCTGAGAGGGAGTCATTGCCAAGGTACTTGAGGGAGACAAAGGACTTCGCTGGGGAGGAGCCCCGGCCAACTGGCCCCCTTTTACCTAGGAAGAGGGGGTTGGGCAGGGCCCCTAGTTTCACTTGTGCTCTGGCGTTCAGAGGGGAAGGAGGTTGCATTGCTGTGGAGAGAATTCNCCGGCGCGGGGGAACCATCGCACCTGCCCTGCTCACCGGGAGCCGCCAGCGCCCCCTGCCGGCTGTGAGCGTCACTGCACCGAAGGGGAAAGGGCCTGACAGCAAAGAGACGCTGTCACTGGGTTACTGGTTCTGTTTGGTATCACTGCCATAGTTATTGTTGTTTGTTTGCCTTGTTTTTTATATATATATATATGTATATATTAGTAAAGACCTGTTATTCCTATTCCTCATACATTTGCCTGAAAGCCCCTTAATTTCAAAATTATAGAAATTGAAAGGGAAGGGGGTTGCATTTTCCATTCCAAGGGAGGTTCCTGCCTTCCTTACAGATACCTGTCTTTTAAAACCAAGACACTTGGGAAAGTCATGCAGTCCTGGTAGCTGCAACTCTTATCCCATGGCATTAGCGAAGCCACTCTCCAGGTTGCCCTGTTTTAACCCAAGGGAAACAGCAGCCTCAGGGATGGAGGCCCTGCAGCTGTGTAGGAGCCCCTTGCACCCAGCAAAGGTTTTGGGCTGAGAAGTGCCCCACAGATTCCAGCACACCCAGCAGTGCATTGGCACAACCTCCTGGTGCTGTCTGGGACGTGAGATTCCTGGCACTGCCAACTCTCTTGACATTTAATTTAGCTTTATTCAAATTCATCTTTATGAAAGCATGTGCATAGGTGCTAAATTTACACTGGCAAAATAGCAAATCAATACCTTTTTGCATTTAAAGGCAGTTTATTTTCTTTGTGAGCTTGATTCAATTAATTCTGTTCCAGCCTTATTAACTTTATTTCAAAACAGGTGCTGGGCAAATCTCCATGAACAGAGCAGCTTACTGCAAACTCCACATGAATTATTTGGGAAAAGCTTGTGGTTCTGCTTGTGCAGAGCTGTGCATTCAGCAGCTGTGAAAAGAGGGTGGAAACAGCAAGTGCTCCTTGTGGGAATGAGGGGAAACCAAGGCAAGAGAGAGGGAGCAGCTCTGCTTGGGAGCTGGGGCAGCATGTGACGGAAACCTCAGCTGTACCAGTGCACCTGACTCTGAACAGTCTCATCTCCCCTGATATTTCATGCAGGAATACATGTGGATCCTGCTCTCCTCTCCCTGGCCTTGAAGTATCCCCAGCCGCTCCATCCTTACTGCGTGTGGGCTGGCAACACACCCCAGCCAGATGTTCCCAGCTGCAGCCCAGCTGTGCACATTTCAGCAAGCCCGACAGCAAACTAGGCACTCCCCTCTCCAAGGTCTGAGTAGAGGAATTTGCAAGTCAAACAAGAGGAACGTTTCAATGTCCCAGCAGAGCAGCGAAAGGCTTCTCTGTGTGTTCAATTTTTGTATCCCCTAAGTTCATTAAAATTCCCTTAAAGAAAGAAAAAACTGTCTGTGTGCTTGTTAAAACTTTAATCATCTCAAAGTACCTGTGTCAATTGAACAGCAATTGGATTCAGCACAGCTTGAAACCTATTTCTGCAGGACAAAAATGTCTGTCATCTTTTAAATACAAACATTACTGGCTTCTCAAGTGTACGCCATTCTCACATGAAAGCTTACTGTCTACATTATAGCCAAGGACATTGCTAAGCACCAGTAACTTTCAGGCCTTTTATTTTCCTTATAATTCTGTGGTTCAATTGGCTTGTTAAGTGAATTAAAGCAGGTCTGAACAGCACCCAGTGAGATGTGGTAGCACAGCTGAATGAGGCTAATTCTTCACCCTGCATACAAGCCACAGGCAGCAGATGCTGTCTGTACCAAAGGAAGGCAGGACACATCTCACTGGCATTGCTGGACTTTTCAATTCAATGTAGAGAGCTGCCAGTAAATGTGTCCAGGGAGTTGGGAGGAACTCTTAAACCTCTGTGCACAACAGCAGTATGTTGTGGGGCCATCCAATACTTAGGATACATATAAAAGGAAGAGAGGAAGTCTCAAAAGGCTTTTTTAGCCAGTCTTGGCTTTCCAAAGAACATCCTGTGAGTCCACAGCCCAGTCTTAAAGACACAATCCTCAGCATCTCATCTTCCTCTCCCCTCCAACCCAGCTTTCACAGGAGAATTACCAGAAGTGAAGATGCATCCAGAGAAGTTTCTGAGATAGTTGAATATTGCAAGGATGGAGGACTATTTCAACACTCTTTCTGTGCATCTCAGACTCAGCTCTCACCTTCCCCAGACTGGCACTTGCTTAACTTATCCTGTTCGCAGGCAAGGAGGGCTGGATGCACAGTGCTTATCCTACCTGGATCCCTCCTGTTAACCATTAAGTTTCTGACCACCAGCTTCCCCCAGGCTCAGAGATGGGAAGAGAGGAAGGATGAGAGTCTGTACTGACTGACAGTCCCTGGCTGTGCCCCTGGCATCAGCCTCTTTCACAGCTGGCGTAGGGTGCTGCGTCATACTAATGCAAGCCCCCCACAAGTTTATTTTGGCATTACTGCTATCCCATTTTCTCTCTGTAGCAAGTATGTGATATAAATGCTATTATTTCCCTCTCCACCTAATACATGCATGCACATCCTTCTCCTCAATGAGGCTGTCTAATCTTTCTATGAGTTACTGCCTGATTATTCCCTCCTCCAGTGAGCTTTTTCCATTACCTAGCTTTCACCATGTGTGCAGATTTTTTGAGCTTCTCACTACCTGATGTTTAATCACTGTAATGTTCCCTCCCTCAGTAACAAAGATATTGGCTAACAACAGACCTCAGTCTTGTCTCTTTTGAAAAGTACAGGATGTTTCCTCCTTATTCTGTATTTTCACATTTTATTACTACACATTTTGCACTGTATTAGGCAGGAGAGTGCAAACTCCTCTCCTCCTCAAAATACAGAAACCACACAACATCCAATTCTGCATTCTCACAATTCAAATAAAAAAATCAAAAAGCGCATTTACTTCTTTCTTTCGACTCAAGTTTCACTGATTTCAGCAAACTTAAAATCTGATAACTTTTCAACCACTTCTGTGTCTAAGAATTTAAAAAAACAAAGGATGGCCTCTTATATTGCTTTAACTAAGAGATGAGAGCAAGGGATCAAGGTGAAAGATTTATCACCGTAAAAGAACAGAGAAAAAGTTGAATAACACACAACAATGCAACTTTTCTGTTATTTTATTGATATTAGTGAAGAAAAAATTAAATTTTATCATTCTGAAGTGTTACAATTGCTTTCTCTGGTGGGTGGACAGCTCCTACAGCTTATTTAAAGGCTAAATAATACTTCCCGATTGCATGATTAACTTCTACACTTTAAGTTCTCTTATGGTATTGCTTTCTTCCTCTGGGTATATAAAATGGTCCATTAAGTCCATGACTTTTTTTCAGAATCAACTGTTATTCTATCTACTGGTTTAAGATACATTCAAATAAAAAGATACTTAAATTTACTTGCAATAAGTGCACACATACAACAGCAAACAGAGCTGATGGCATTTTACTAAAACATTGTAAGTTCATAGAATAAATAGAAGTCTTCAAACACATGCTGTAACTGACTGATGTGTTTTTTTCTTTCTCAAAAAATATCCTTAGTGTCCACAGCACTACCGCAATAGCTACTTCATTCAGAAAAAAAACCAAACCACCCACCTATCTCTCATCACAAAGACTAAAAGACAGTATCATTTATAGAAGAAATTATCAGTGCTAATAATTTAGTAACAGTCTGGTACAAATGGCAATTCACGGCAATTACGTGTGACAATGGTAACAAACGGGGAGCTTGATTTTAGATGCCACAAGAAGTGCAAGGAAAAGAGAGTGGATGCTAAACCCTCCCTGCTTTGCTCCTCTCCCTCCCCTCTTCCAAAAAATATTTATGTCTCAGCTCCGCTCTAGAAACAAGCTCCCTCCAGTCTGTTCCAGTTCCAAGGTACTTCAACTCTTTCTACAAGCACCCAGCAGAAGGTTGGGAGAAACAAGAGTAAAAACTGTGATATAATTAGGATTGCCTGGCAGCTAAAGGTTGTGTGAGGTCTTACGTTTCCTTTCTGAAAAAGCAGGGGGTTATATGTTTGTATGGCAGGTATTCTTTTCATTTTGAAAACACTGCTAAAAGAAAGCATTTCCCCTATTTTTACCTATACTAAGGTCCAACTTTGGATGAAAAAGGTTTCTCTGAAAAAAGAAAACAGCAAATGGGTGGAGAATATTCTCACCCTGCTTACAAGGCCACGGTCTTCGACATGCATGAAACACGAAGATCAGCTCGAGGGCTGCAAGTTGCTCTTTCCCGCCTGTACCATTCCATTACTAAATGTTTTATGTGGTTCTCTGCTGAAGTTTCAAGGACTCACCTTTTCCTAATACTGCTTTTGCTACATGTTCTTTTATAACATTCTTATCTGTCGATCTGTTCTGCAACTTGGACTTCTAGGAAGTCACTGCCATGTTTACCTCACGAGTTGTGAAAACTGTTTTCTTCGGGCGCACTGACAAAGCATGTTTCAGTGGCAGCAATACATAGTAAAGCATTTTCCCTTCCACAATCCAGTGCAGCATTGAAGAACAACACAAAACAAAACAACAAAAAAAGAAGTTGCACAGACTGTAAGTGTGCCAAAGGAAACAGCGGTGGTAGGAATACGTTAATATTGCAGGTACCCAGTAGGTCTGCTGACCTCAACACAGTATTAGTTCAAGTTTATAGTCTTGGGGAGGAGACAAATACAGAACAGGGAAAAAAAAAAAAGTTTCATCCATTCAGGCATAATAGCCAGGCACTCCAATAACTCAGCTCAACTCATCTACAGAGGCAAAATTAAAACTACCACATGTTAAACTGAGTGCTTTTTTTCAGTATTTAACGAAGCACAAATGCTCCCATGCTTCAAGTGATGTAATGAGAGGTCTCACATAACACATTCAATAGCTTCCCATGCACCTTTGACTCAAGTTAGGCTAGCTACAGAATTCACGTTTTTCTAGTCAAGTTATTTTTTGTTGGTTTTGCTCTTTTGTTTTTTTAGTGCATCTTAAAAAAAAAACAAAACCCTTTTCAAAAGGTTAGCAAATTAACCTTAATACAGCAATCATAACATAGAGCTTTTTGCACTCAATTGAACAGTAAAATAATCCAATTAGTTACAATATATCTGGTACATATTTACACATTTTATACAAAGTTTACACATTTCTCCCATTAGGCACAAAGTTGATTTGTCAAACTCAAGAGGCAATGAAGGGGTGGTAGGGAAAGGAAAAGGAGATTGGAGAAAGAATCTGAGTATTTTCATTTAAAAAGACTAGCTGTAAAAATAAAGTCCTTCATCGTAAGCTAGTTTGCTTCGGGAGCTTGGTTCCCATGAGGATCCCCGAAGTGAGAGACGTTGGGCCTTTCATCTGCATGCTGGAACCCACCATGGTGGGGAAGCTCCGATTCCTTCGGATCCCAGTGTTCAGCTGGATGCCCCCAATGGCACTGGTCACAGCAGGGCAGCCCAAGGGGAGACCATCTGGTGCCAGGCCTCCAGGAACAAGGGCCCTCACTGGTCCCTGTGCCCCACAGAGAAGAGGTCCCTGGTCATCAGTTAAAGGAGGAGCTGATGTCTGCCCTGAACTCACAACTTTGGCAATACCAAACCTCCTGACTTTGTCCACGAGATTAAGGTTGGAAACAGACACATCGGTTTGACTCTCACTGCTCCTGATGTTCTTTTTATTCCTCACCTCCTTCAAGATTGAACTAGCAGGCTTCGAAGCCAAGAAGTTGTCATAAGGTGGGCTGGTGCACTTGAACTCAAAAGATGGAGGGGAAGAAGAAGGTGTCTGCATGGGTGAGTTTGGGGGAGTGGAAGGAATGATCGCCATTTTCGGGGAGTATGTGTTCAGCAGGGTGCTCCTGCTGGCTCTGTCCCAGCTCTGTGGATTGTACACTGCTGCCGAGATGCCCCTTTCCTTCAGCAGCCACACCAGCCCCAGGGAAGTGCTCATTGTAGTCGTGGATTCCCGGAGGTTGGTGAAGGATTCGGCCAAACTCAGACGCCGAGGAGTGCAGGGAGTAGCCACTGGGGTGCCTTTCAAATTGCTAATGCTGCCACAAGCTGGAGTAGGTGCTGCGTTAAGGCTGAAAGCAAAGGAGCAGTCAAATTATTCTCTCCAGCAGAAAATTAAAATTTACTACAGACAAGATTTTTAACCCTGAGCAGGGCCTTTTATCCATTTGGAGAGTGCACAGGACACTGACAGTTCCCAGCCCCCCCCAAATGTGATTACAAGTGCAAAACCATCAGATCTTACAAAACACATCTCCACTTTGCACACTTCACAGCCCAACCTCACAGGATTAATGCCATTGCCAACACCCAGCACCACATTTCTCCTGATAAACTATCTACAGGTTTGTGATCAACACCTTCACTTTTTCTTCCTGGTCTACTGGCTGTCACATCTCCCAGTTGCTTCTAAGAGACAAGGAAATGTGGGAGACTGGACCAATGTATAAGCAAGACATTTACCTTTTAGTGTCTCTTCTGAGCACACAGAACTGAACACTCATTCATTAAGGCATGGTGTACTCAGTTATTCCAGAAACAAGGCATGTGGGATATCTGTGACACTACAAATTCATGTCTGTTTGAGAGAATCCCAAGAGCTCCATGCACCTTCAGAAAAAAACACTTTCCAACTTTTTCTAACCATGCGCAAATGATGGTCTTTGCCACATGTACACACACATACAAAAAAAAAAAAGAATTCCACAGTAGTATCTCCTAGGCATGGGTTCATCCCCTCTAATGGCATTTAAAGGGTCTTGAGAAATACAACACTTGATGCTAACAAAGGATTCACTGACGTGAGCTCACCTCTGTTCAAAGAAGGAATTCTACTCCCTCACCTTGCCAGGTGAGCAAGTAGAAGACACTCACCAGTCAGAGAGAAAGTAAAGCCAGTGCAAGACAGTGGGAAAACTAAGCAGCTGGGAGAGGAAGGAACAGGGGAGAGTGTGGGATCTTCCCTTTTCAGCAGAGCCACGCTGTTGGATTGGCTCAGCCAGAACATGCAACTTAAGTTGGGTTCTCTGCACTAAGAAAAGCATCAAAGAGCCACTTTGAGACAATCTCATTGGATTTCCAGGAGACGACTCTGGCCAACAACAAAATTGCATCTTTTTTGCCCATATGGACAAAAAGGGCTGAGATGGTGTCTTGACTGGAATTTTCAGTCTCATTTCTCCTTACATTAATGAACTCTACTTAGCCAACATTACTGTGCATATCAAGTTAGATACCCTGGACATCTTTAAGGCACTTCTTAATTATGAAAATATTAGCCTGATGCTATGAAGTCTCAAGTCATGTCTTCTTTCCAAGGCTAAACAGGATCTGACCAACGTGATCTCTAACAGTGACTGGGAACTGTACCAACCTCTACCATAGGCAAGTGAAACCGAGGAAGTTGAACTGCAGTTGCAATTCAACAAGAGGAATCCCATATATTCCTCCTGGTGTGCTGTAGTGAAACACTTATTTGAGAAAAGTGGCAGATGTAATTAGAAAAGCAGCCTTGCTAAGTGGCTCTGGAATTGGTCTCCTTGCACCCCCGTGTGTGCTGTGGCTGTCAGTGCATGTGGCAGATGTGCTGAGGCACATCCTGATGTCCTCTCCCTTCTGCCTGGGCTGAGTCAGTGGCAGGGGAGAAGGATCTCTCCCAGCAGAGCTAAGGAGGCCACGCACACCCACTGCAGCAGCACACACACTCTGAAGGCAAGGCTGAGCAGAAAGAAGTTAGTTCACAATTATTCTCTTAAGCACTGATTCAAGCTGGACCCTCATAGTTCTGATTCCAGTGGAACTGAAGAGCAGTGACAGCCACTGTGGTACATTTCCCACACAGCCAAATACAGAATACAGAAGTCTTGAAAAGCATGAGGGACAGAAAAGAAAGATAATTTACTGCACGAACTGACTTTCTACAAGGTACGACCACATACATTTCACAAATCCAGACATATGGTCTGGATTAATTACCAGGCTTCCAAGATATCCCAGTCACAAGACAGAAACTACAGTACTCCAACAGCTTATTAACTCCAACAGCTTCACTCTTTCCAGATACAGATTTCAGTTGCACAGACATGTAGATTAGTATTTCTACTAATTTTTCAGCACAGTTACATACTATGGTGCAATTAAAAAAACAAGCCATCCCTGCAAGAAAGCAGTTGCAGGTGTTGCCTTTTTGTTCATTTGATCACTTTGGCATTCCTTTAACCGGGAAATATTTTTCCCATCAAATTGACCAACACTGCAGGGCAGCCTGGACACAACCACAGAAACAGACTCAAAGTGGCCTCAGCAACTCAGCCCAGTGATGGTTTCAGAGTTAGATTGAGAAAAGAAACAAATAAATGAGCATTTCATTTAGCTGGATGAAATTTAGTAAGGTTAGAGCAACACCTGGGGTAGCACAGGTTAAAATGCAACCAGGTAGGTAAATGCCAAACCTCTTGGGGTTAGCTGGTGCCACACACACTAGCATTCCTTGTACATGACCCTGCCAACAGAAATGCTGCTGGCAGTGCTGCTCACCCCCAACCACGCTGGGTCATAGTGTCTGCCCTATACCTCCTCTCATCACAATGAGACATAACGCAGTTTCTCGTCCTCCTCACATGACCTGTGAAGAATCATTTATAGTTGGTAAGGAGGAGCTCCTTAAATATGGCTGCCGAAAACATCATTTTGTTTATTTTGCTCTTTGTTCTCCTGAATGAATGAAGAACTTCCATTTAACTAAGGCAGCTGAAAATGTACTGAATTTAGCTGTCTTTTCTGACTGATCTGTTCGATTTAGTACCCAAAGACTTGGCAGCAATTCAATAATAACAAGAAAACTAAAATAGAACTGCAGCCATATAAGAGCATCTCTTCAGTAATCGTGCTGAAGGAGAAGAAAATCGTGCTGAAGAAAAGAGTAAAGAAAAACCAGCCAGGCTACTAATAACTAACTTAGTTCAGAAAGGGAAGCAAAAAAGTTACATTTAAACATCATACATTTCCTTTCCACTTGACAGTTTTTCGTATTCAATACTCTTACTTTTCATGCCCTTCATAGGCAGTCAGTGCCTATCTCATGTCTAAACAAGTGCAGACACACCACCTCTGCATGGGGACCTACACAGTGGTACACTCCCACACAGGAGTTGGAAGGGGCAGAGAAAGCAATGAGGCATTGTCCTTATACACAGAAAATAACATTCTGTAAATCCTGATTTGCTAAGGGAGGAAAGCTCCCTCTTTAGGTATGAAATTCACACCCCCTCCTCTGGTTCTCAGATCTTCACCTTTCATAAGGCCACAGAACTGCCTTCTGTTGGCATGCAGTGTCTATCCGGCCAATTGCTATTGCATCAGTTTCAGTCTGGCTACTAGAAATTAATTTCTAACAATTACACCACGGACCAAAGAAGACATCTCCCTGTTTCCAGTTAAGGCATATTTCTTCCTCCATTCCTCACGTACTTCCTGGATTTCTTTACCTGCACATCCCTTTTTCTTCTGAGAGGGAAGATTTAGACTTCCTCCCTGGAAAAACCTCTCATCTTTTTTGTGAGAGATCACAATTCTGCACATTCACATATGAGGACTACAACTAGTCTAAGATGAAGAGTAGCCAGGTTTGGATATCAGAAGCCAATATAGTTATGTCAGATCCTGCAGTATCTTAACTAGAGACAACAAAATTTAAGAAATTTTGATTGGCTTTTTAAAACACCACACATGCCTCTCAGAATCAGGCTGAGGTAACTCAAAATTGCAGGAATAATTGGTGTGTGTGTGTTGTAATTCACCAATGCACCCAGTGCCTGTGCTTATGCTATTATTTTGCATTTGTTTAGAGGGGAAACTCTGATAGAGCTGAATGCTTTGCCATCATGAGGATCTCTTACCTTGGCGTGACTCGTGTGAGTTCATCGGAGGGGTGCAGAATGCGGCAGGTGGTGAAGGTGAAGGTGGAGTTGGTTTGTGACATGCACTTCCCAGGATGAGGTACTAAATCAAAAAAAAGCAAATTCTTTGCATTTTACACAGAAAAGGGGAAAACCAAACTTCTGTGTGCTGATAAGACAGATGCAAAAAGTGATGAGGCACCTTGATGGGATCAATGCAAGACAAGTGAAATGCCCAAGTACTACAGTGTTAAACAGACACTTGTTCTCCAAAAGAAACACCTCTAGGACTCCAAGGCCAGTGCTAAAAAGGTCCGCTGAAGCTTGCCCATGATCACAAACACTGCAGATTAAGTTTTGTTCAAACCAAATTTAGGCCAGGCAGTGCTTGAAATGCTAGCCCTCACCTAAACTAGCAACTTGCATCAGTGGGAAATTACAAGCAGCATTTTCTAGTACCAGCTCAGGAGCACCAGGATTTTCTAAATGCTTGTGCCTTTCAGCTTTTAGATTGATCCACAAAAAGGTATCCCCATTACTTCTCAGTAATGGATCCATCAAGCTAATGCTACGGGAATACAGATTGCTGGGGTGGGGAGGGGAGGGACACACATTAATTACTGTTTCTCTGACTTTTCACATCCACAATAAGGAAAGTGGTAGTTTTTTGGATCCAATACTGTACATCTGTGACATTTCTCTTGTGCATGTGATTAGGTTCTTTAAGAATGTATGTCCTCAGCTGCATAGTATAGCAGTTTTTGAATATTTGTAGACAGTGTACTAAGCAAATTTCCTAACAAATGTGGCTGTAAAACTGCCACTCTGGTGATAGATCAGTGATTTGGGAAAGAAGCAATATAGCTCAGTTTTAAAAATGAAGCACTTAGGCCAACTTCTTTCTTCTTAGTAGAAATGCTTCTGTGGCTGTATTAACCTGCTATATAATGCAGCTGTGGTCACTGCAAAATAACTACAGAATTTAAGAGCCATGCATCTGAAAAGCTGGTTGAAAAACACCCAGAGTTAAATATTACATCAAAGATATCATGATTGCATAGGTTCTCTTACTTAGTAACCAAACTTAGCAGTGGTCAAAAGACATGCACAATAAAAACCGTGTGCAGCTCCCTCCCCCCCAGTCCTACCCAACCCTCTGAGCCATTCCCTGATTAAGCCACATTTTAATACCACAGTACACAACTATTCAACACACTGCAAAAAGACAGACAGACTGACCAGCTAGACCAGACACCATTCTGAACTCCCAGAGCAGCTTAGCAGAAGCAAGGCAAGTCTTAATTGTGGCTGTGTTCCCTTTTTCATATATAAAGTATCACAGCTCCAAAACAGTGTGTGTGGTTAGGTAGCCCTTTAAGAACATATAAAAGCAGTGTGTGAAGGGTAGAGCATGGGCAGTGTGAACAGTGGAAGCAGAAGTGGCTGAGCATACAGTGTGAGGTAACTTCTAGTCAGCGCTGGAATGTACGGCTAAATTAGAGAAGGATATTTCCAAGGACCCACTGGAGTGTTAACACACTCAAATGTTAGCACGGCATAACATAACAACAAGCTCTACTTCACCTCCAGAGATGGTAATTATGATGCTTCAGGAATCCAGTTGCTTTAGAGATTAGTGTGAGCACTACAAAAGCTATTACAAGGGAGCACAGCCTAGCAATCATGATTCTCTCCATTTTGTAGAGAGTTATAAGAAAATCTGGAGAAAGAGCTCAAATAACTGGACATGAAAAAAATGGTTATTTAGAGAAACACAGGACTTTAACATAAATCAATTAGAAACAAAGCAATTATCCCTGGATGATGAATAGAGAACAGAATAAAGCAATGCTGGTTTAAGATTGCAAGCTCAACCCAAAGCACATAGCTGTAATACAATCAGTGCATTTTCCCCATTTGTAATATCCACTGGGCATCCCCTCAGACTGGAGACAGGCACGTTGAAGAAACATAGCTGCATTAGCAAAAGCAAGACTCATTGTTATTAATGAGTCAAAGATAAGAGAAGGCTGCTAAAAGTAGAGAAATCACTAACTCTAATCAGAGGAAACAAATTGAAATGATGACAAAGATCTATCCATTTCCAAGGATGTATTTCACCCTCAAATACCACTAAGAAAGTCCTGTACCAGCTTCATCCTCCATCAGTCAACAATGGGGTGTATCATATTGCTGTAGCATTTTCCATCCTTTGGACACAGTAAAAAGAGTGAGAACCTGTTGCTGTAAATGAACAAAGTTTATCAAATAGAAACAAAATGATTAATTTCTAACTTAGTAATTTTACATATGAATGGCCATCTCCTGAGCTGGTATAAATTCATGAGGAATTAATACATTTTTATAATAAGAAAGACTATCTTCACATTTACATATACCAAACTATCCTCTTTAATATAAACACCTGCTCCATGTAACTGTCTGAAACTAAATGTTTTACTTATACCCTCTTTTCCAAAGTAGTCGTAGTTTAACAACAAGGCTTCATATCTGTATGAAAAAAAATCTGTATATAACTCAAGTGCTTAACAAAATTTACAGAAACATCATGTAACTTCATCGATCAGGATCCCTGTGCAAACTGTTAATGCATTTTCCCCCTAAATTAAAATCAAATCTAAACCTAAGATTTTGGCTGGATCGTGTTTTAGCACCCAGGAATCAACAGTTCTTCACCTTATTAAGTTTTCTCAAACAATTCACAGGCATTATGGAAAAATGCAAACCATTATAGCCAAAAGGGACTCTCATGTAAGCACAAACACTATTGTAAAAACACCTTTTAAAATACTGAAGGGAAAAAAAAAGGCAGGTTCCAGTCAGACTGAGTGCAGAGAGCTCCATCTTCTGGTAAAACAAACGGCTTTCCTCGCACAAAACACAAAACTGATTTGTATCTCAGAGCTGTCTGAGATCCAGCTTCAGGACTCAGAGCCTGTGGGCCATTCTGCTAGGTGTAAACAGCAAAACAGGTATGTTTAGGACATGACCTTCTGCCCAGGGAACTCTCAAAAGGTCCTTTAATCTGAATTTTCAACCAGCTTGTGCAGAGGAAGGTACAAAGTTACAGGAGGTAAACTGCCCCATCCACAAGAAGATGTCAAGACAAATTAAGTTTGAGGAAGATTTTTAAGAGGTAGCTATACTAAAACACCATTAAATTTTGTACCATTGGATCAAAATTCAAATTTGTTGTTATGCTGAAATAACAGCGAGGAGGGCAGAGAGCTCACAGTGACCAGCAAATCTTTGCATTTTGTACAAACACCTATTCTGGCACATACAGATTTATTAGGAAATTAACTTTAAAAGATTGGGAAATCTTCAGAGTATGATTTTATCCAGACTGGCACAAAGTTAACACTTTAGTCCAACAGTGAAGCAAGCCACTCTCCCCCATCATTTCTTTGGCATGTTTCAAGAAAAGGAGGGAACCCGGCTCCCTGCTATTAGAGCAGAGAGCACACTGGAATTAGGGCATCTCTTTAGCACAGGCTGTGGAAACAGGGATGGAATGACAAACAGATTGAGGCATCCTTAGAGCAACAGATGGTGTTTTAAAGCATTAGAAGTTTATTGCTGAATAGAAAAGTTCTGCCTGCCTTAAAAGAGAATAACGAAGGACTATTAGGAGGATTTTTTTTCCTACAGTGTGGTCATCTGGAATACAGGCTATGGACTTCACTTTTACGGCCAGTTTGTGCCACCAATTCCATTCTTGGGTGAGGTGAAATTACTGGAAACTAGGTCACAAAATCCCATTAGGATCCATAGGACAAGACAGTGGCTTCATGTAGTCTCTAGATTTAGCAGAGTTCATCCCCTCCAGGTGGCTAAAGGTGGGAGCTCTGATATCCAATGCTACCTGCACTGAAAATGCCTGGCTGACAGAATAGGGAGAATACAGAGCAGGCTGGATCTGATGCCTAGGTGAACCACTATAAAGGAAAGGAGATGGGCGATAAAAACAACAGCTGTAAAACATGAAGACAGTGCTCTCCTAAAGGTGTAACAGTGAATACTCAAAACATCCAAGAATTCATACGTCTGCATGAGGAGCGTTGCTTTTGCTATACTTCTTAAGCAACAAAATTATTTTCTGAATACCTGATTTTCCAAAATTTCCATTTATTTTGCCTTTGGAAACAGCAAGAGAGAAAAAACTGAACAAAGGCAGGTATTGTTTGGACAGGGTGTGCTTCTGGATGAGGTCACCTTCTCATATGTATATAACCATAGAGCATAGATGTAAAAAGACTTCAAATTATTTAATGTAGCTTCAAAATGAGTTTATGCAGGCTAGGATCCCCACATTAAAATTCAAGCATTTTAACAGCACAGACAGCAACTGCTGACAGACTTTTCTTAAAGAAATAATTACTGTGACATATTCATGCCATTTGAAAATAAAATATATTTAAATATGCATCAATACCTTAGTTCTAAGAAGAGTTACAAAATTTATTGCTTTTCTGTACAATGGTAACTTTTTAGAAGCATGTATAGTAATCCTGCTAAAAACAACTCAAACATAAGACATTCATGTGGGAAATGAAGTTACAGAGAACTTGCAGGCACTGACAGAGAACATTAACAGCATTGTGCTTGAACAGATAGAATTGGATACATGTTTCGATGTGAGACCTTGGCGAAGGCTGCCTGAGTTAGAACAATGAGCTTTTGCAATTTAAAGCAATAACACAGTTTTGTAGTTTTAAAAGAAGTATGCTTTATAAAGGTAAGAATATATTTTTAGTAAGTAAAAACATGTTTTAAGTAAAGAATAGTGATAAGTAAAAGAGTAAACAATTTTGAGTTTAGCAATAAACTTTATGATAGAGTTTCTTAGAAAGTTAAGATATAGCAATATAAGCCTGCATAATGGGCCTTAATAGCAATATGATGAGTGGATAAGAAAATATGCATTGCGGTAGACCATGTACAATGATGATTGGTACAAATGTGGTAGTGAGCTTTGTGGCATTTGCTTATTGGCTTAAGAAGTATATAAGGCCTTGTAGCAGATAAGTTCGGGCTGGCTGGCTTGTCGGCAGGGCTAGGCTACTTTGGCATTGGCATTTATGCTTGCTGCAGCTGCCGCCGCTACTGCTGCTTTAGCTATTGCTACTGTAACTGTTGCTGCTTTTGATATGAGAAATGTAGTTCACAGCATCTCTCCTGTCTCACCCTTCAATAAAATGAGACTGATTCAGCAATAAACCATCTCCGTGACATCTCTCGGTCACCCCGGTCCCCCGTAAATCCCGACACATTCATTATGTGGTTTTGTGATTTTAGGCATCTATTTGGAAAGCCCTCCATGTCTTGGTTAAGGTCTAAGCATGAAGTACAAGAGTGCTGATCCCAGAACACTGTGCACATGTCTATTCAAAGGAATCAATCAGTGGAACTAACAAACACAAGTACTGAAAGACCAGTTTATGCACCCAATACTAGCAGGCAATTAAGCACACACTGCATCAAGTGTAGCCCTTCCAACTTCAAAATTAGAACATCCATAACATTATTAAGTGCTCTGAGTGGCTGGTGTTTTGTCTGTTTAAGGGAAACATGAAAGCCAGTGAATTAAAAAACACAACAAACCAAACAAAAAACCAACCCCAACAACCACCCCCCCCATCCAAAACAGATTCTGTACAGTTTTATAATATACTAGTTTCTTTCATAGAACAAAAAAAATATATCGAGGTTACTAAAAATTTGTGCTGCAAAAATTACTTGTTCCAGACGATTTTAAGAACACTGTGTCTTGTAACTTCTTTACAATTCCACTTACGCTGAGAGTCTACAAAAGCGATACACAAATCTCAGCCTATTCCTGGGTATTAGGCTAGAACTGCAACTTTGGAATTTATAACCCTCCAAAAAGTTAGTTCTACCCACACACAGTATGTGGCTCCAACAGACCAACTGCAGACCATAAGGCACATGTGTGCTAACTTCTCCTGAAATGTTCAGTGCCATAATTGGGATACAATATGCATTTATGGTGAGGAAGCTATTTTATACATCAATAGGTACTACAGGTTTCAACATAGGGACAAGAAAACTCAAGGAACATAACTTTTCCTTATTTAGTCAGAATGATTTCTGACTCTATCTATTACAAGAATAGTATATCTATCACAATTGTTCTCAATACATTTGTTTTGGCTACAAGACACTTTTGGCACCAGCAAAAAAATTTTTGCTCTCCTGAGCCTGGAATTTAAAACAAGCCCTTGGGCTCATCCTGAGCAGCACTCTGCACATACAAAATGGCAATATGAATAGGGCTTGTAAGTACTGTGACAGAGAACATATCCAGTGCAAAAAGGGCAAGATACAAACCTCAGAGCATACAATCAGCTGAAGCAGAAACCTGCAGAAACCTTCCCAGCAGGCTAAGATGACTTACACCTGCTGGGAAGGTCCCTGTAGGCACGGTATTACTAAAGACTTTTTGGTCTGAGGCTAGAAGACCTGTAGCTCTAGACTGGCACACTTTATGGCCTGCCAACAGCAAATGTAAGAAGATACCTTCTGGCTTTTACAAACCTCTTGAATGAGATTTTTCCACAATGGAGCTATCCTGGATTACAAGCAAAGGCACTGTCACTAGAGACTGTGTGCAAGATATTTCTTTCCTTCCTTTTTTATTTTACTTCCACATTCTCAAGCAAGAGTTTATTCTGTATGTTGCCAACTGGAACCTCCCTTGGAATCATGCAAGCAATGATGTCATAACCTTGTACTCATGATGGGCTCACGATGAGGTGCCACATATCCATACACACCCCTACCTGCCTTGCACTTCCTACAGAGAAATCTAGAAGAAAGAATGCTGAGGAGAATCAACGGCTGCACAATATTTAAATCCAAAATAAATTCATAAGCTAAGCATGCATGTCCTTCTCCCAAAAGGTATTCTTCAGTGGGCAGATTGTGGATCCTAAGAAGTACTGCTCCATCAGTAAGTGCCTACTCTGACAAAATCCACAGTCATCTCCTCCTTGTATAATGCCTGACAAATTGCTTCAACAAAAAGCAGATACAGTGTCTTTACTTCATTTGAGCAAGACAACCAATAATGATACAGTAGCTCATGGATACTCCTAAATCCTAAGCAACAGGACAATTTGAAAGAGGGCAAAAGAATGGGGAATTAAAGTTTTCAGTGCACTTGTTCATTCTATACAAAGTTATTAATTTTGACCCATTTATTTCTGTAATATAGTAAAATTACTCAGCAAACAATACCAGGTAAAATAAGATTGCTAGAGCAATTTCATTGATTTTATCTACTTTGTCAATTTTTAAGGTAAGGAATTCGCTTAAAAACCCTGTCTGAGATAGATTTTTCCCAGCAGAAGTCAGCAATAACCAGTAAATAACCTGTCAATAAACAGTGACCTATGTTCAAATCATAATGGAGACAGAAAATGGAAAGAAATACTGGACTTTCTTACCAGTTTGTAATTACAGAGCAGGCCTACATTTATTGCTCTACTCCAAAGAAAGAACTCTTCCAAATTAGTACCCAGAAATGTTTTACTAATCTGTTCTTTTACAAAAACCCCAAACAAGGAACTAAACTATATCCTTATCTATGTTTAGACCACGACAATGAGTCTTCTCCTTTTTTGACATGTTCCTATGTTGAATACTCTTACCATTAGAAAATTATTCAAAATGTAACCCAAGCATGGGGTTTTTTCACATTTACTGTACCCTGAATACATGAAGAACTGCTTGTTCCCTTCCTCTCAATAGCAACACATTTTAAAATTAATTGTATCTTTTGTTGAATCTTTTATTCCCTAGATCCTAAAAATGTCAGTTATTTCAGTCTTTGATTATTTCAGTCCATGTTTCTCATATCTCCAGCTTTTCTTGCTGTTGTTAGTCGGACTCTTCAAAATTATAAAAACCTGGATAATATCCAAAATGGTACACAACTGCCTGAAGAGGCATTATTTTTTTTCATATTAATATGAAAAATTAATATAAACATTATTTCTGGGATCTCATAGAACAAGGACAACTTTTGCCAATGGAAAGGCAAATTGAAGGGTTTGGATGTTGAAGCCTTGTAACAGGCTGCCCAGAGCAGTGGTTGGGTCACTGCCCCTGGAGGATTTAAAAGCTCTGCAGATGTGGCACTTAGGGACATGGTTTAGTGGTGGCCTTGGCAGCGCTGTGTTACTGCCTGGACTCAATGATCAAAGAAGTCTTTTCCAGCCTTAATGATTCTATGATTCAAAGTTTAACCTTAATACAACTGACTGTAGAAAGTAGCTTATATTCAATAGCTGAAAGCACTGAACTGCCATTGCAGTGAGAGCTGAAGATACTCTGCATATCATGATAATAACAGAAATATTATTGTTTAGCCCTGAGACAATCTAATCTTCCAAAGACCAGCTAAATATTAAATTATGATTTATCCCAGAGAAAGGAGAGGGAAGGAAGTGTCTTCATTTAAAGTAGTTATACAAAAAAAAGAAGTCTGGGAAAAAAAAAGAAATTCTGGCAATTTTCTGATTCTGGACTAAATATAATTCTTTACCAGAGGCAAATCTTAATGAAGACTACATAGCTTATTAAAACAAAAACCCCCATATCCCAAGAACAAAAAAGAAACCACATGAACTCAAAACACATCTATAGTCTTGAGAATCTGTAATCTTGTGCAATAATAGACTACTAGTGTCAGTTCAGAGTATCTAATAACCTATGCAGTACTGTGTCACTTAAAAATGTTTAAGTCTTAATACATTATAAATAGGAAGGACAGGATTTAATAGTGTGGTGGAGAAAGAATAAAGGAGATGTTATTAGTCACTGCATAAAAACATCCTCTTAATTCTTTATCTTGAAAGGACTTTAAAAACAGGTAACTGTATCTGAGGTAAGTGAATTAAACTTTCAGAATTTCTTTGGTGATTTTCAGGGCACTCCATTTGTTTCAGCAAAGGCAAGGTAGATGCACCAATCATTTAGTCTTTGTTTTTTTCCCAAAGTACAGAAATCTAAAATGTGGCATCACCTCTTATGAACAGTCAGAATCTGCACTACAGTAATACAAAATATATGTGATCTGTACATTACGCACACATCAGCATGCACTAAATACATACACAAGTTGAATATGTGCCACACAAGGGTTTGTGAATGAACCACTTCCTTTTAGCAGCCTTCTCTTATCAAAATAGAGTAAAATATTGACCACAGATGCTGTTACTGAAAAACGAATTAAAAGATTATCAAAGAAATGATTTTTGAGCCAATGTTAGAATGGTTACGTTCTAACCACTGCACGCACTATCGTGCAGATGCTACACACAAAGCAATATTATGGATGCTGTTCTGAAGAGACGTGAGAATGGCCCAGTAATCAAAATCCTGTAAAGATGTCAGTTTTACTGGACTTAATGAGTTTCCCTCACCAGACCCCTCATCATCGTCAGTCGCGGATTCCTGCATCTCCTCTGTGAAAGCCTGAGATTGGCGGGGGTTATTCTTGTTCTCTGAAACAGTCACTTGTGCTTGTGACCTCTCACCTGAGGTCTCTGTGTGCTGAACTGGCGTCGAGGTAGTTAGGCCCTTGTAAGAAATGTCACCTGTCTCATCTTCCTCATAGTCATTAAGGCAGTACACTTCATCCAGGTCCAGGTCTAGGGTCCTGAAGCCCTTAGTGACAACCCCAGGCCTCGGGTCCAGGATCCCACCCAAGTGAGGCTGAGCCAGCTGCTGCCAGTGGTGCAAAGTGGCAGAACCTTGAAAGGGAACAGAAAGATAACCAAAATAGATTAGTAAGCAATCCAAGACCTAAAAGACAAAGTCCCATTTCATTTATCCAGAAGACCAAAGGTTTGGGAGCTCCAAGCCTTTAATGTTTCTGGGTTTAATGCTTATAGGGAGACATGCTACAGTATAAAACTGTTTCACCTACGCTTCAGCATTTCAACACCAGTGTGAAATAAACTGATCACATCAGCACTTGGGCAAAGCCTTGTGGTGAGAAGCAGCACACTTGTGCACATGCACATCCCCTCCCCATAAATATTCTCATCCACTTCAATTAATGGGATTAAGCAGGAATAGAAAGAATTTACATTTTAACTGTTGATCTGAGCACCATCACAGAAAGCTCTAAGAGGAACATATACCACATTTTCCCACATTAAGCTCACACTAAGACAAGTGCTGAAAACATGCCAGAATTTACTACCAGTGGCTAATGGGAGGACAGTTGTCACACAGATTGCACAGCAATTTTAGCTTTGTACCACACGTTAGAAACCCCATCAACTTCAGGCATGTGTAAGCAGATACACAACTCTGAACTACGTGTCAAGTCTAAATACCTGTGTGGACCCTATGCTACAGGAATTCAACTACTACATAACTAAATGCTACTGTACCTGTAGCTTCATCCTTGGCAGAGAAATGTTTTGAAAAAGGAGGTGCATTTTACAGAGAAACGCATTCAATATTCAAGGTTTAATAGGAGACAGAAACAGCAATGGATCAGGTAAAATTGATATATATACACTGAGATATGCCCAGTGAAATCAGGGGAGGATTTATCTGATTCCTCAAGCAGTGATTAAACACTGCTTGCAAAGGCCTACATTTTCCTGTGTGCCCACCATCACTACTGTGTTGAAATATGTGACTTAAAATCACACATATCCTATTACACAAACAAAACACCTTTATTTTCACCTCTGCCAGCTCAAATCAGAGCAGTTTTTGCAGTCTTATTCCTGTTGCCTCTCTGCAAAGCAGAATACCCACTCATTCAACAAGCCGGCACACAAATATCTCACCCATAATCAAAGACCAAGAATGTTCAATTCGTTGCACGGAGTATGTAAAAGCCTAAACAACTGTAATAACTACAGAAGGTATGGCCCTCATACACATTATTTTCAATCCGAGAAAAATCCTACAGAATGAGAAAAATTGTCATTTCACACATTGATTTGAGGAAGCTTACGGTATATAGGAAGTGAACAGGGAAAAACTTTTTCTAGAATGACTGGAAACAATGGGTGGCATTTCAATTAAGCCTATCTCAGTTTTTAAGATCTGAATTTTTTTACTCAGAATAAATGGATCTGCTAGATTACTTTGGCTAATGACATTATCTATTTTTTTGCTTTTATTTAAAGTAAGTCTAGAGGAATTAAAGAAAATTCACACCCTCAAGGCTCAAGAAGTAGAAACCATTACAACCCCAAAATGAGAGAAGAGACTTCCTTGTAACTTGTATTTACTTCTGAATTGTCACAAAGGCCAAGTTTTTTGTTTATGTATAAAAGAATACCCCAGAATGTGAAGAAGTGACAGATATTGTCAAGTCTTTACCTAGGGGTAGAGGTTTTCTGTCAGACTCTACTCCAAGAATTAAAGAACAAAGGAAATCAAAATTTCTTTCTGCACTGCATGCAAGTACAAAAAGTTAATTTCTACATGCTAGCTTCTGAAGATGTAATCTTTTTCACCTTAAAGCACACCAAAATTTATACTTAAAATAAACTCTGCAGAATACAAGCACTTCATTGTTAATATATATCTTATATCTTCCCATAGGAAAGACATTCACCAAAATATCTGCATTTTGAGCTTTAACATTTCTTTTAAAACTACAGATATCAAAATAGCCTAAGCTCTATCACAAACAGGAGGATATCTGGGCCTAATCGTGATCTCATAAAATGGGTGTAAGGAAGCTTTAATTTCCCACAAAGAAAATGAACACAAATGTTCAAGGGAATCCAACAATTGTAAATCTCCAATAAAAAGAAAAAAGAGAAAGGTGCAGAAGTCAAAAGAAGAGGGAAATACAACACTTCTTTGGCCTACATTCAGTCCCAGGTGCCTACTAGATGGTTTTGTAAATTATTTTATCAGAAAAATTTGGCATGAGGGAATTACTGTGTAACAGTGGGACTGCCACCGAAGGAAGAAGGAATATAGGAACACAGTAAGTATATGAATGGAGTAAATTTTTTTCCTATATTCCCGATATCTCTGCGTGATTGCACATAGGGTTTGAGGATCAGAAAAAGCTTAGGAATTCACAGGGTGTTGCTCCCACAATTGCAATAAAGTGGGTGAAGACAATCAGTCCAAGTTTTTAGTTTTCCTTCAGGACACAGGTAGTGCCATTTCACACTTATGACACAATAAATTACAGGTGCATAGTTTAAAAAAAAAATAAAATAAACAAGAAAAATCTCACTAGACTATAACTAAAGCAAGTCACATCAAGCAATCCTTCTGTTTGACTAAAAGAAAGCATGTGCTGTTTTTTTAATGGTGCAAAAGAAGATGAATTTCTTAGTGTTTCTGTCACATTTTTTTCTGGGAGATTTAAAAGATTGCTTTAAAGGAGAAGAAGTCATTAACCTATAATAAATTTATTACAGAACTAATTTTTATTCCTTATATTTTATGGCATGAGCACCAAAAACAGTAATAAAACCAAAGGCACAACTATTTATAACAGCCTGTATGTACAGCAGACTATTTTGCCCCAGTAGTCGGAAGGCATCTGTGAAGTTGAAAAAAAAAAAAAGTCTCATGAAAAATATTTGGAAAAGAAACTAAGCTGAAGTGAAAAACAAAATCATAAAGATATTTAGTTAATAAAAGTTAATAAACACAAAACTTGTGAAACAGGCAGACACAAACATGCTACAAATAAGATCTAAAACCAAACATGAGAAGTACTTTAAAAGGTGCAATAATTTCAAGACAGAAATGACCCAGGGAAAACATTGAACAAAACCGG
>VZTH01019014.1:67632-95002 GCA_013397815.1 Aleadryas rufinucha
GGGGGGGGGGGGGAACCAGACAGATAGAAAGATGATAAGGACTTTGAGAGTTTATTGGAAGACAAAAGCAGATATAATGGGATAGTGACAGAAATCTATTACAGTGGTAGCAACCAGAAACTGAAACAAAGTGGGATCATCCTTTCCCTCACGTGGTACAAGAACTTTTATGACCATTTAAAAGCAGCCATGAAAACAAACTATTAAAATCTACTTGACAGTATGGGTTTGTGTGCTATGGCTATAGTTTCATTTGAATAGGCAGATACAGTACATCACTTTCTTCAGGACATAAGAACGCTTATTTTTGCTTCTGAGTACATGTCATGCTATATGCTCCTTATAGATGAAATAAATTTGTTCTAAAAAGATGAAAAAAAAGGAACTTCTGCAATTAAAACACACACAATGCAATGTAATACAAGAGTTCTGTTAAAGGAAAAGAGAGAGAGAGAAGCCAAAGCTAAATGATGTTAGCTAGTGTATCTGTGAAGTACAGGAAAACTTCATTTGGTTTAAAACCTGGAGGAATTGACTCAACTAACTTTCAGCTACAACCTGAAAGAACTGAAGAAAGCCAGGCAGACTATACTATATGTGCTTTGACAGCTTTGTTTAAACAGTCTATTGAAATGAACTTAGAAACACAGCTCTAGCCCTGACTACCATCTATCTCTATCTTGCCTTTTCCTGAGACAATGCACGAAGGAAATTTGACTTTAAAAAATCCCACCTATTTCACACATGAAATGCAAAGGCATAGTGACTCATGCATGACCACTCAAACAGCCCATTAAAGTCCAGAGATAATTTTTAATCACTAAAACAGTCTTATTAGAGCAACTGGACCAACTGGAAGTACGTAAAGGCCTTTCCAGATACTAATTTACAGAACTATTGTTGTTTAGATTTCATAGACTTATCCACCTTCCTTTTCCAATTATGAAATGGTAACATTTAGGTTGGATATAAAGATGCACTGCTGATGTGCACATGTGGCCTGTAATATTTACTTTACTGCCTTGGCTGGGATTGTTTCCTAACATTTTTAAGGCTTGTGGAAAAATATAGTAGTTAGAAGATCTCAAACCAACAGCTTGGATTACTGTCTCTGAAGTAAAAAGAGTATGTATTACAAAGATTTCCTGCTTTCTGGTGATGGATAAGAGACCACAAAGAGTCACTAATAACAACAGATAAAGGCCGAGGCCCTTTGTTATCACCTTCTAGTGGTTTCACAATCTGAAGCTTTTCTGGCAGGTAGGAGCGACTGCTGATAGACATTCCTGAATATCCAGTGAATTCTGAAAATCTGGAGTGAGTTCCCAGTGACATGATGCTCTCTGTGGGGGTAACGGAACCACTGTGGAGTTCTCCCTTTTCTGCCAGTTCCCGCAACTTCCTTTCCTGCTCTTCCTCAAAGAACTTGCGCTCTGAGAGGTAATTCTCCCGCCTGAGGGAGAGCCTACGAAGGGCAGTCTCTAGGTCACTGGAGCCTGGAGTCCCTGGAGTTCCAGGCTTCTTCATCCTGTCTTCATTTCTAAAACATAAAAGGGGACACGGACAAATAAAAAAAAAAGGGGGGGAGGGAAAAAACCACATTCTTAGAAATGCTTAAAACTTCCACATGACAGTTTTGAGACATTCACCAATATGTTTATATTACTATGTCTGGGAACAAGTTGCTACTCATCTGGAGAGCTCAAAGGCAAACACCAGTCTTTTGTTTCTCTTTCATAGTAAAAGAGTTTTGAATCTGAGTTCCTGTGTGAAAACCCCTGGTTGGAAACCTGTGATTTACTTAAGAGCTTCCTCCTGCAAAGAGGTGAGAGGTGTCTACTTGTGTCTCTTACAGTTACACAAACTCAAGTAAGCAGGCCCCATGTTAAAGGGCCAATGCTGTAAGAACACCACAGTGAGTCACAAGAGTAAACATGACAAACATACATTGTTTTGAGGTATTAAGCTGCTTTTACTGAAAAGTATACATAGCATAGTGTGGAGCTGTACTAGGGGAAGAGACAAGTAGCTATAAAAGCAAAGTTCTGATTGGTTTCATTCACGAGTTTTCATATTAGGTAACCTACAGATGCACACTTCATTTATTTTTAGGATCAAAAAAGTTAACTGTAGTTACATCTGGGATCAGAACTCCCTGGCATTTATGTAAAATGGTGAAAATATAATTCTTTCAAACTGTTGACCCACAAAAACAAAGAGTGATTTTACATTATCTGGTGATGTTGCATCTCAGAACAAGTCTGAGTTGCAGACACTGACTGATACACAGTACTTTCTCAAAGTTTTCCTTTCTAAATAAACTTGACTGCTCAAAAACTATAAGCACAAAATAAATTTTGAAGGTGTATGATACTGTGTTAACTGCACTACATAAGACAAAAGGAGGAAAATAGGAACACTTTGCCTTTATGTCAGAAACAAAGCAAAAGCAAATTCCAGTGCTACGGTACTGACCCATTGTCTGAGGACTCTGTCTCTAAGATGATGCTATTGGTCTTGTTGTCTATCATAATGTTAGAGATGTCTCCCCCATAGAAACTGGAACGTGGAGTGCTGACACAGCTAGAAATGACTGAGTTCATAGCAGAGGACTGGTTAGAGCCTGGGATATTCATTGGTGACGGAGTCATGGATCTCTGCTTGACAACTTGATTGACATTTCTCACCGTCTCGAAGACTCGCTTCTGATGACTGTAAAACACACACACAGTTAATAATCACACAATAACTTCTTACCATAAGAAGGAACAGAGAAATAGGTAACAGCTTAGTAACAGCCCTTCCTATTCACAGCTCTACCAAACACCCTGGTTTTATGTATAGTTCTGTAAAGCAATAAAGCAGTATGCATGGGGTCCCCTACTAGCTGCAGTCTGGCCTCTACATGCAATCCATCAACATAATTCCTCCACCACCCTCGAATATTTTTGACAGAACTCTCGACAATTATGTATATGGACTCTTTCAAATATTAATAAAAAATAAGTGAAAGAGCATTTCAGTACATCAGCTATAAGTGCCATAAAGCCATTATGTAAAAATGAGTTTTTAAAAACCAGAATTGACCTCCATTCAATTCTTAACTATAAACTGGTTAATCCATTTTAAAAGACAGTTTGAATTTACTCACCTGAGTATCTCCAGATATCTCAGGAGAAAGCAAATCTTGTATCTTTTCTCTTTGAAACCAATTTCCAACCCCCTTAAATAGTACTTCAAAAAAAAGGAAAAAAATCCCAGAAATATAATGGACCAAGAGTTGAGACAGAGGCTGTCAAGGTTGGAAGCCTAATTTTTGACCTATTTCTACAGTTCATTCTTTATCACCATTGTCTTTATACCATAAAAAACACTGTTCACCTTCTTCAAGACTGACATCAGATGACACTCCAGCAGAAATTTCTTGACAAAATAAAATTATCCTACATCCTGCTACAAAAGTGCCACCACTGCTTTGTTTCACAGTTCAGCAATGGCTGAACACAAGAACCTTTTATCTTTCATTCCTTCTATCTGAAAGGTAACACTGCCAGGTTGTAACAGAGACAACATGCCTTAGGCTATTTAATGTCATTTAAATTTTTTTCCTTCTGTCCGTGGGTGCTCAACAATTGCACCCTTTGTGTGTAGGCTCCAAGTCTATATATGTATGTCTTTAAGGGGCTGAATCTAACAGAATTTATCAATAAACAGTCCCATGGAGCTTGCACAAATAAATAAAACCAAGACAAGTCATGCAACCAAAAAAAAAGCATCCTCCTCTGGTACAGGCAAAGTAAATAAGACATTCTAAAGCAGTTAAACTAGCTTTAAGTTAGACCACACTGGAAGGATGAAAGAATCCTATGGGGTTTAAGCATGCTCACAACTTTCTGACCTTAAGTTTTTCTAATCAACATTTCACTCTTTCAAAGTCTCATTTACAGTTCTTGGCTCAGGCTCAGAAAAGGTCAGTGTATGTGTGAGGCATTTTGTAAATGCAATTAGAAGGTTTCTGGGAAGTGCCTACTGTACCTTTCCTGACTGTCCTGTTTTGTAAACTCTGTTTCTGTAACAGACCCTGTAAACTGGATTAATTTATTTCAAATTAAACAATCCATGCTTTGTACAAATCTGTGAGATAAACCTATTGGAGTACACGTGCAACTGGCATCAGCGAGGCCATTTCAGCCAAGCTGTATCTATCTATAGGTTTGGGGCTGTCGCAAGCACTTAACTTGTTCCAAACTACTCTCTTGTTTAATTTAACAGAACTTTAGCTCAGGTGTAATGGGCATCACACTAAGTACCCAATCAGTCCAAATCCCTTTCTGCCCTGATGCTCTTTCTGTAAAAATTGGATTAGAGCAATAGTTACCTGGTAACTTATGTTATAAAACTCACCCATAGAAAACCCACTAACTTGAACTCCTCCCCTAACTGGTAACTGAAGAAACTTAGCATGGTAAGGCACATAAACCAAACCTTTTCTCATTCTCAGCACTCACCAATCAGGAAAGAAGTTTTTAAGACAAGGCAAAGCCTATATACAGGTGTTTTCTTTTGGCAGTTTTAGCAGAAAATAGGAATTCCCCAATAACTAGACAATTTATTTTCCTTTCTCTCTGTCATTCACACTCTGAAAGAAATATTTCTTTTCAAATATCTAGCTCAACTATTTCCTGTTTTTTCTTTTCTCATCAAATAGTAATTAACTTCAGATATAACCAATCAATTAGGAACCAATTCTTTTCAGTCGTACGCCAAGTCAGGAGAGTCGGGTTCATCCAAATGCAGTTCTTTCCTCATTGACCCTTCTATCTCTGCTGCCAAAGAATCCTGTTAAAAATAAGCACAAAAGAGAAACAAATATCATAGTATTAATAGGGTGGCATGACAGAAAATAATAAATTACTTCTACAAAATAAAAAGTAATAAAGAGTATGTCTAGAAGAAAAAGGAAGGTTTAAAAATGAAAACTGAGTGGAAAACTAATGTAGAATTTAAAGCCCTGACAAAATACAGCTTAGTTTCATTTTCCTATAGTATGTACCATCTGATGTTACATAATATCTGCCAAAGAACCTTAAGAAAATATTGTAGGCAATAACATGATCCAGCTTCCTAGACTGAATTCCACACTCAGTAACACTCACCTTTCAAGTATAAAGTTTTGCTCTCTGTTTTCATTTAAAATAAACATAAACCTCACAGCATTATCCACCCATCCACAAAAGTGACATGATTCTTGGCATAAAACACTATATACTCCCCCCATAAGGTTAGAGGTAACAGGCCATCAATTTCCATGACTGGTCACTAAGTTTTACTGCTGGGTGCAGGGTCTAAGTATCAAACATTAACAAACCTAAATGATCTTTTGTCCCATGATTCAACATTTGAAAATTTTCACACAAAACAAAACACATAAACCTATCTCAGCACAAGCATACTTTTCACAGCTTTCAACTGTATTTGTGCAAGCACAATTTGTATTATCAAACATCTGCACTTTAATTTGGCCTGTGTTCAGTCTCAAAAGGGAAAGCAAAAAAGCAAGCTAAGCCTTTGCTGGCAATTTACTTCTTGTGAGCACAAATAAAATGTGCTCTTCCTCAGCAGCAAGACAAGACAAGGCAGGCCAGATTTTGCCGCTTGATTACATTGATGTATTGCAAAAGAAGCCACTGATATCACTGCCTTCAGGAGTAATGTAACTACTCTAGAGATACACAGGCAAGCAGAGCAAGTCACTGGACACATTCTTATCCACTCTTTTTTTCTCATTTCAGTGAAGGTACTGCATATTCCCTGGGCTTTAAATGTCATAATCACATGAAATCAGGTCAACAAAGATGATAACACCGGTGAAACTGCCATAATTTGTTGCCATAATACAGATTAGCAACCAACATTCTTTTAATTAACCACTGAATTTTCAGTCACCATAGAACAAGAAGGTATGTTTAACTTTGTTCAAGTACTGAAGAAGTAGAATGTATATATCATAAGTGACTATAAAGATGCTGTGTCTGGAAACCACTGTTATGTTATTAGGAAGTTATATCTCCAAGGATACTGAAGAAAACCAGGAAGCTCCTAATGAAGATCAGCCACTACAGTACAGGAGATGCTTGACCAAGATGTATAGAACTGTGTAACAGCCTGTTAATGCTACCCATGATTCACAGCATAAGCACAGCCAGCTGCAGGTTGTATGCAACACTGCAGCAGAACCAAGGAGCTGCACAGCACCACTGTTTCAGATCCAGGCATGCAAAACTGATCACTCAGGTATCCTTTAACACTATACAAATACACATTTCACCCATGCTTATGGCAGACCTGGCATCCTATTCCTGAAGCTGTTAAGTCAGATGCAAACACACTTCCTTTGCTTGGTGTGTGCAGGTATGGATGCTAAAAAGCCTTAGCAGAGAAACTTTCCAGCTTTCTGCAGCATCTTGTGAGGCTGCAGCATTTCATGACAGCTCTGTCTTTCCCATGGAAACTATTAGAAACAATGATATGGGTTTTGTAAACTAACTTTGCTATCTTGCACCTGCAGATTGTTTGTAGAATTGTTATGATACTGACTAGAGAAATATTTTGGAATGGGTGTTGGGAGAACTGACCAATCACTTCAGGAGGTGGACGGCTTAAGGTCCAATGACCTTATACCATGCTAGAACACTAATGTATAAAATGGGCTGAATTAATTAAATAAAACACCTTTTTCACCTTTTCTTCCTGGACCAAATCTGTGTTGGCTTTCTCTCTGTGTTCGCTTACTACAGCGACATGCAGGTTTTTTCCTTAGATCTGCTTACCATAGGGAAGAGACCAAGGGAGTGGTACCGACGTGAAATAGCATTTGGCATTGTCTTGTTCCTAAGGTTTTTCAGCTCTTCTTGAGCCTCATGAAGCATTTCCATGCACTCTGCATACTTGTCTTCCAGCTCTCGCAACTGTAACATAGAGAAAACAGTCCAAGACCTTATGGGCTGCACTATTACCATAAAAATCCTGCAAATTCTTTTAATACTGGTAAGCAATAATGGTGTAGGGAAGAATATCCCACTTTAAAGGAATAGATCTCCAACAACTGAGTATCACTGGAGAATCATTAATAACATGGATTAGTAATGGGAAGGCAGGCAGGGAAGTCACAATGCAGAAGGAACTGTCTGCTCTATTTCCTTCCCTACATATCTACATGAAGCCACTGTCAAGGTGAAGAAACAGAGCTGAAAAAGTATTGTTAGTCTGATCAGGTTTAGTGCCTAAGCACAGCCATGATGACCACAGTAGCAAACACCATGGGCTGAGGACAAGCCATTCCACAATGGTCCAAAGGATTTAGGAATTTTAAAACCAGGACTTCCATGCATACATACATAAACACATATAGCTTTCAATAGCCTAAGACCATGCCTTATTTTCAGCTTTCTCACGAAACATATGTAATATGTAACTTATGTAATCACTCTGTCTACAGATATCTGTGTACCCTCACAGCTTCTGGGTTCATCAGCCACTTCAACTAAGTTTGGCAAAGGGGCAGAAGTCTGAAACACCACATTCCTACAAGTTTCATAAAAATCAGCTATTTGGTTTAGAGAAAGAGATCCTGTTCATTTTCTTTCCTAAGAAAGTAAAGAGAAGCATAAGCCCAATCTTTGTCGAGCACCGCAGATACAAAAGGTTCACCATCAGGAAAATCTTCTCTGGCCATTCCCACGTTCATCACCAAGTAGTGCAAGTACAAGACACATCCTAAAGGGATCAAGCTCTATTCATTCTACCTTGTCCACTTTTTTCATGTGAACGTAGCACCCATAAGACAGCCAGAAAGCATCAATTTATTAAAACTGGACTGCCTTATGTTTATTCACTGAACAAAGAGAGCACAAATGAGCTCTTCCATGTTATCTCACTAGTCAAAATAGGCTGAAATTACCAGCCTAGAGAAGTCAACCTCTAAAGGGGTTCCTATACAGCCCCTAAGCCTCTGTGTTTCAAAATGTGTATTATTTGAAGGAGCAGAGAATAGGAAAGAAAAGGTTTTGAACTCTACTGGGAACATAAATGTTCCTTCATTCCATATACACAGGCAAAACTATTTAAAATTTCTGATCCAGCTCAGACTAAACCTGTCATGGCAAAGTGAGCAATCATTGCCCGGCTACGAAGTTGCTGTATTACTAAGTAATGTACTCACCTCTGCTGTGAGCTGTCTCTGGGCATCTTTAGCTGCTCCCAGATGCTGGACAAGTTCCTCATTTTCAACAGCACACTAAAATATGCCAAAAAATGTTAGAAATACTGCAATGCTTTGTCCTGCGATATTTGTATCCTATACTACAGGTAAGTAGGAACATTCCAACTTTTCTCACCTCTCCTCTGCAGTAATGTTAACCTACACATTAGTTTAAAAACATTTAAAATGTTAACACAAGAACATGCAGATTCAGAATGCACCTTGCCAAATGAACCTCCAAACAAGTATGTGCCCACTGAAATACTTGCACTGACATTCTTGTCTCACTGACATCACTCAGCAGAATTTTATATCTCATATTTAAAATAATTCTAACTATTGCATTTGATAAACCATATATGCATCTTTTAATAAATTGATGCTTTAAAGTCAACAATGCTAGATATTAAACACCAAACAAGGTCATCCACATAAGGAGGGTAGAGTATTTCCTTTACGCTCTACTACAGAAAGGATTTTAACCTGTCCTCCAGTTACAATAGTAGCAACCAACAGCAGTAGTCTCTCAAATGGATTGCTTACAGCCTTTGCCTTTTTCTGCAGATCGACTATCTGAGAGAGAAGATGAGTGATTTCTTCTTGCTGCCGGGCAGCATCTTCAGTTTTCTTTGCTAACTCTTCAGAGATACTGGCAATCTGGATGTTTGCATCTCCTTTAAGATAAGTGATTACAATTAACATCACAAACCCCAAATCAGAATAGTAAGCATAAAGATGTTCTTTTAGAACATCACTTGCTTCAGCAGAATCCTACCCCCAATACACAGTAAGGTATTTTTGAAAAACACAGTAGGACACAAAACCAGGAAGGCATCAAGCGCTCATGCTGCAAAGGAGATTGAACATTTTCATTGCAAAACCATTTTTAAATGAGAAAGATTTAGTTTTTAGCCAGTATTTTCTGCTGTGAAATTTCAGCCAGAAATTTTCTCCTCATAATGATTTATAAAAGGAAAATAAGTACCACAGAAAAACATGACTAACTGATCTGTTTTGTTTTTTTCACTGAACTATCTCAAATAGGTATAAAAAAGTAGGGACATACTTAGCTCTTTTACACAGTCATTGACAAGTTGTTGTTCCTTCTCTTCGTAAGTAATTGTTTCAGTCTTCAGCTGACAGGCCTGTTCAAGAAATCCACAACAAATATGCTACATTAGCACATTTGTCCTTTGCCAGTCTGTTGTTGCACTTCCATCTGCTTTAGAAAGACAAGCTATTCTAATCACTCTTTCAGGAAGACGATGAGAAACTACAGTTTTTGCCTGCCCTCCCACATGTTCTGGAAAAAGAGGCCAGGTGAACATTCAGCAGAGACATTAGTATATGGAGAAACTTGAACCATTATCACCATATCCCCACTAGATGTCACTTGTGTATTTTGCACTAAAAGTAAAAAGAAAAAGGCTTGGACATACAAAAGATTAGCACGCAGAGCTTGATCTGTCACCTGAGCAAAGCTAGGCATAATCACAAACTAAATAAATGCTTGGTTTAAGTAACTTAATTAAACATTCAAGTATTTAAAAAACATGCTATTTGATACTATTTGAAAAGTTCTGGCACTGTAACCATATATCCCACAAAAAACCTTACTGCTGCCTCCTTCCCTGCTTTGTCTTTTCCACTCTGACTCTGGGAGTGCCAAGAGCAGCATGGCTGCAGCCAGCTGCTTCTGTCTGGCACCACCTCGGTGGGTCTGTAATCTATTCCCGATGCTGGGGACATGCAGACAGACACCCACAGACTGCCTCTGCAGAGAACTGCACAGCTCACAGGCATCAGACTTGGCTTCATCCTGCGCCTTGCTGGCACAGACTGCATCTCCCTGGATGGGAAGGCAGTGCTGCATGGGGTTTCCTACCAGCTCCTGATGCCACAGCTCTCTCAGTTCTAACTCCATGTTCATTATTCTCAGACCTATTGCTCATCCTCTTTATGCAACTTCTCCATTAAGAGTACAGCAGTCTCCACTACCTGGTGTCTTGTGCAAAGGTATGGCACTACCTTTTTAAAATGGGCCCTGCATTTGCAGTAGAATATGGTAATAACACTCTGTTTTCTTACATTTATTCTTAGACCAAAAGTATCTCTTCTGTTATACTTTGCTACATGTTTGCAAAGTGGTAACATGCTCCCAAGGTTTAAAAGTTGGATTAAACATATAAAATTATTCACTTCATATTCAATCATTAAACTTTTAAAAACTGTGTCATCTGTGAAACAAACAGAATATTATTAGAAATAGAAGAGAAGAAAACCGCATTCAATTTAAAATATTAACTGCCTGACCTGAAACACAAAATGAAGAAACATAATGCAAATTTAGGCTAGCAATTATTATTTTGACAAATACTGAATTGGTACCAGAGAGACCATGCCAGTCTACAAACTTCAAATCTGCAGCCCAAGTCACACATATCTGCCAGGCCAGTCCTTTAAAACCTGTTTCAGAGTGCAATCCTGGACTCCAAAATCTGCCCGTGCTCCTGCACAATCTTACTGCACAAACCCTGCTTTGCATGTAGCTTCATTTGGGAAGAATTTCTTCACAGAAAGGGTGACTAGACATTGGAATGGGCTGTCCAGGGAGGTGGTGGAGTCACTGTCCCTGGAGGTGTTCAAGAAAGGACTGGACATAGCACTCAGTGCTATGGTCCGGTTGATAAGGTATTGATAGGTCAAAGCTTGGCCTCAATGACCTTAGAGGTCTTTTCCAACCAAAACAATTCTGTGATTCTATGTAGCTTCCACATTTCAGCCTTTCCTTCATTTAGAAAGATAAAGGATGGTGATTAAACAGCTACAGAGAGATCTGTGTTATATGTGGAATTGCACTCTTAGACTCTCAACTTTTAATACAAGCTTCTCAACACCTCTGTTCTGGCATTTAGATGAACAACTATATTAAGCAAAACAAAGGGAGGAATTTCACCTCAGATCTAAGCACAACATTTTCCTCTTCAAGGTCCTTGAGTTTCTTTTGAAGAGAGTCCAAATGAAAGTAGTTCTGGACGGAGGAAGAAGATTCATTCCTCTTCAGCCTTGTACGAAAAAGCAACAATTTTAATTCATTTTTACATGTATTATGGCCAATTTCACAGAAGCACATACTGAACACAGGTCTCAAAAGCAAACAGAGCCACATGAAATACAGCTTATTCCTGCCAATACTTTTGGGCAGCAATAAATTTGCAGTGAATTTCAAAAGAGAACATTTAAAAATGTTATTTATTATTCCATACATTTCCTATGGAAAAGTTATTCAGCCAAGGCTATGAGAAAAGAAACCACATTACTACAGAGAGCAATCCAATAGCTCCTGATTAATGCTGCACATGCTTCATCACAGTGCAGCAATAACTCTGCAAGGGCAGACAGCCCCTCAGAGCCTGCAGTGCTGTTCAGCCAGTTAACTGCCTGGAACCCATGCTGTAAGCCATACCTTATTTTTTCCCTCAGCTTGGAATTTTTCCATAGTGCCTTCAAGTCCTTCAAGCACAAAGGTCACTCATGTAGCATGTCCTAGCACAGCATGCAAATGTATGTGGTGTACTGGGATGCTGTCAGTGAGACCCACGGCTGCCCCACCACAACAGTGACCCAGTTCCTCTGAAAGTGGCAGCGTTGTGTCAGCAGCCTCCCTGTGTACTCTCCCCTCCTAGCTCCTGTTGGCACCTGGATAGCCAGCTGGCTCAGTGCAAATCCTTCCAGCTGGAGCCTTGCACCAAGTTCTGAGTCCCATTTATAGTTCCAGCCAACACAGGGGTAATTTTACCACTTTTCAAAGCTATTAAATTGTCCAACAGGTGACGATTCAACGTTGTAGATCGATTAACTTACGGGGTGGAACAGATGGACTCTGGTTCACTTTCTTCAGCAGCACTGGTGTAGAACTGGAGCAGTTCATCTTTCATGGACAGCTCATGCCGCAACTGAGAAACCTACACAAGGAAAGAGCTCACAGATCAGTAAGCTGATTTTCCAGCTTTCCACATTCTTAAGCAAACCCATCACGAATTAGCTCATTATTCACCCTCCCAGGCATCATCTCCACACTAAATCAAGAGTCCACGACTGAAACAGACCAGAACCCCTTCTTTTCTTTCTTATAAAGAAGGAAAAGTGTACCTTTTAAATTAGCTACGAATTGTTTTTCTACAAGTTCAAAAATGCAATTACACTGCTATTAGACGTGTTTCTTTTTCACCTTCTTTAAGATGAGCAATCCTGATTCACTGCTGCATTAGTCTAGATTCACATGCACAGTAATGGATATATTGCAATGATACAGCAAGAAATACTGTGGCACAATCAAGCCAAACATTGCTCTCATCCATTTTCTGTGATGACTGTTACCTTCTGGCTTGAATGCACACCGTGCAGGCCTCAGATGCAGACATTTCTTCCTCTCCAAGAGACTTAACATAAAATTACTGAAATGCTGAAACATAAAAATACTGAAATGGTAGTAAGGTTACCATTGTGATTCAAGTGCCTGTTGAGCTGCAGAACACCACCACACAGTGGGAGGCTGCTGTTCCGAGGCTGTTCCAACAGTGGAGGTTGCAGTCAATTTCTGGGTTTTTTTGGCTCGGGTAAAGTAGTTTGTGAGATTCCCATACTTAGTACACACATACACCAAAAATGAACAAAAAACCCATCAAAATTGGGTGATTAAGATTCCCTGTAACTGTGAGCTCCACAAATGTAATCTTTGTTACTTTATATTGCTATTCTCCAAGAAAGGGTTAAAAGTCCAATTAGACAGTAGCATGTACACCACTTCACAGCTGTGATTTAAAATGCCAGTAGCAAGAGATTAATTTTTATTTGCCTTGCACAACTACAGACAGCATAACTGATCAGACACATCCATTCCCTTCAACTTGCACTGCAAGACTTGGCCCTCAGTTCACACTTTTCCATGTGAAAAATGCACAGCACATTTCTTTTTATTAAACTTCTGCTTTGCATATTGTAAGCATACATTTCTTTGTAGTTATTATTAGAAAAAAACCAGAGAACATCAATGACATAGATTTGAACTCCATTTCCATCGAACAAAAAAGCAGACACAATCCAAAAAAGCACTTGAGTTGTGCAGAATTTGAAGCAAACAAAGTCATTTACTTAACTAAGACTATTCTGCATAATGAGAAGTGCTAAGGCACCAAGTCCTCCTGAGACATGGGTTCTAAATAGCAAGGGGAAAAAAAACCATCCCCATCCAACCACATTTTAGAAAACTATTAAACAAAACTTGTGCATTAATTTTTGGAGGCTCACTTTCTCCATTTCAGGAAGAGCTAAAATGCCGAACCAAAAATAACAATTTACTTCCTTTCAGCACATTATAACTCAGCCTTTTTAAGTAGAAAAGATTCAGATACTGTCTGTGGGTGGACACTAGATCATCTCCAGCTCTTGCTACTGTTTTTTTTCTACGAATTAAAAAGATGGAGGATACTATTTTTACTGCCATTTCTGAACATTCCAGTCCTCCAAAAGAGGGTGAACAGTCAAAAAGGTTGACCTTTTAATGGAATAGGACTTGAAACAATAGGCATGAACTGAAACATGGGTGGGTCCTCCTAAACATTGGGTGCAACTTTTTAATTGTGAGGGTGACTGAGCACTGGCACAGGCTGCCCAGAGAGTTTGTGGGGTCTTCATACTTGGTGATAGTCAAACACTGTCTAGACATGGTCCTTGGCAATGGACTGTAGGGGGCTCTGCTTGAGAAGAGGGTTTAGACAGGATGACCTCCAGAGCTCACTTCCAATTTCAGTCATGCTGTGAAACTGTGAAACACTCACTACAGTAACTTCCAGCAATGCCTCCCTTTGATGTGGCATTTTGTGATGTGTTAATTTTGGTCAGCACCTAAGCACCCATCAGCTGAGCACACAGTCTACCCCACAATCCCCATAGGATGAAAGAGAGACTCAGAAGCTCAAGAGCAAGACAAACCTCATGGGCTGAGGCAGTTTAATAAGTGAAGCAAAGTTCTCCATGCAAGCAAAGTAACATAAGGAATTTATTCACTATTTTCTATCAGCAGGTGGGTGTTCAGCTGCTTTCTGGGAAGTGGGACCTTGGCCCACAGAACTGTCACTTGTGAAGACAAACACCATAACCATGAATGTCCTAGATTCTTCCTCCTTTCCCTGACCTTATATTGTTGAACATAACAACATATGGTATAGAACATCCCTTTGGTCAGTTTGGGTCAGCTACCAGAGCTGTGCACCCTCCCAGCATCTTGTGCAGATGGTGGACAAAGTGAAGAGGGAAAAAAACCCAAAAAAAGGGTGGGGAGGTTCAGAGGGGCATGAGGGAAAAAAAAAAGAGCCTGTTGGATGCTGTGCAAGCACTGCTTGGCAACAGCCAAAACACTGCTTTTATCAACACTAATTTAGTCACAAATCCAAAGCACAGCACCAGGTAGGCTGGTGAAGAATATTATCTGCATCTCAGACAGACCCAGAACACATTTTCATACTGCAAAATAGTGGACTTGTTTTATGAACAGATATAGCCTGTTCTGTATTTTCACAAGCCACTGCAACATGTGCCCTCCGGAGCAAACACTGCCACATTACTGTGGCACAATCTTGGTATTGCTACCAAGCAATAGAGACTGAGCCCTTGCTGCGCACAGGACAAGCCTCATGACATCCCAGGAACCAAGCATGGTGATAGCTCATCTCTTCAGGCTTTTAATTCCCTCTGCTGGCCTGACAGGTTCAGTCAGCTTCAGAACTAACTCATGAAACAGCTACATTTATCTTAAAAATAANCATGCAAGCAAAGTAACATAAGGAATTTATTCACTATTTTCTATCAGCAGGTGGGTGTTCAGCTGCTTTCTGGGAAGTGGGACCTTGGCCCACAGAACTGTCACTTGTGAAGACAAACACCATAACCATGAATGTCCTAGATTCTTCCTCCTTTCCCTGACCTTATATTGTTGAACATAACAACATATGGTATAGAACATCCCTTTGGTCAGTTTGGGTCAGCTACCAGAGCTGTGCACCCTCCCAGCATCTTGTGCAGATGGTGGACAAAGTGAAGAGGGAAAAAAACCCAAAAAAAGGGTGGGGAGGTTCAGAGGGGCATGAGGGAAAAAAAAAAGAGCCTGTTGGATGCTGTGCAAGCACTGCTTGGCAACAGCCAAAACACTGCTTTTATCAACACTAATTTAGTCACAAATCCAAAGCACAGCACCAGGTAGGCTGGTGAAGAATATTATCTGCATCTCAGACAGACCCAGAACACATTTTCATACTGCAAAATAGTGGACTTGTTTTATGAACAGATATAGCCTGTTCTGTATTTTCACAAGCCACTGCAACATGTGCCCTCCGGAGCAAACACTGCCACATTACTGTGGCACAATCTTGGTATTGCTACCAAGCAATAGAGACTGAGCCCTTGCTGCGCACAGGACAAGCCTCATGACATCCCAGGAACCAAGCATGGTGATAGCTCATCTCTTCAGGCTTTTAATTCCCTCTGCTGGCCTGACAGGTTCAGTCAGCTTCAGAACTAACTCATGAAACAGCTACATTTATCTTAAAAATAATTTAAGTAGAAGCTAAAAGTATCCTCGCATAGAGGACAACAGTTTAAAGACTTTGGACCTAACTCACAGGATCAATCCTTACTGAATCTTGAACGAGTGTTTCAAGACTAGAGCTGATTTGTTTTCCTGACTGACAGCAACTAAGTGGTAAACAGATTGGAATTACTCAAAAGGAAAACACCTTGTTACACTGTATGTAAACAGCATGCATTCAAGTACCAAGTCAAAGAGCATTTCTGTCTTTCCAACATTACTTTCTACTCCTAATTGACCAAATGCAGTGTTCCTTTTTTTAAGCCACCATTCCAGACTATAATTCAGCTTTTTCCTTTCCTCTCACTTTACCCAGGACAAAATCAAACCTGGACTTTGAAACCTGCTATCATCAAAACACAAACTTTGACAAGTGACCTGGAACTCGAATAACAGGTCTAGAGGGCTGTATTACCCAGAATTTAACACAGGTTTGAGGTGGTGTTATTTGAGGACTGACACTGTCCTGGAAGTGCTGCCATTTTAGCCACAGAAGCATAGGACAAAATACGTAGAGGAAAAAGAAGCAGAAACTGGGAAATTCAGAAAGATCAGGAGAAGCTAAAACCTAGTGAGCTACTCCATTCCAAATACAATTCACATTGTGCAGATTCACAGTTTACATTTCTTTGATACTGAGCTCTAAATTCAAAGGAGACAATATTAAAGCGCAGGTAGCACCATCCCAGAGAAAAGGAACATGGAGCTGCAGCATTCTTACTGAAGAGCGGATAGACACACTGTACCTGGGAACTACACTCTGCTGCTGAAAAGGCAGACACCCATCTCTGTAACCACACTACTTCACAATTAAGAAAGTTTCCTCAGTATAATGTTTATGCTTCTAGAATATAATACTGAAACAGTAAGCTGAGACTGAAGTGTCTGTGCACATGCTATAGTGCTTGCTTCAGTCCACTCACCCTTTCTTCTCTAGTGCACGATAGCAAAAATCTCAGTCACATTCTCAGTTACACCAGTTTTTACTGAACATGATCGCAGCCCCTTCTTGAACTAAGCAGCACCTAAGAACACAAACTCAAAAGACAAACCCAAGAATCTGATGCATTTTGCACAGGTCTTTATTACTTTGATGTGTCCCTGTCAATGTGGCATGTTACCAGCACATAGGAAAACCTCAGCCTGCTTAATGGGATGGACAGAAGGTTTTGTCATGACAAAGGTCAAAGAGATATAAAGCTAAATTATTCATGCCATAAGACACATACCAATAAAACCTTAATTTTACACCACACACCAGAAAGAATTTGTCCCTGTATTACAGAAAACACATACCTCCCAGACAAACAATTTTTAGGCAATTTTTACAGAATTTTAGAAGTACTAAGTTCTTTTCTCTTATCTCTTGCCCTTAAAGACAGTTGTCTTAGTTACTGTTCTGTTCAAATATTCAAAATTCAGTTTTAATAGAAAATCTGCAGCCTACTAAAGACAGATTTTCAATACATAAAAGTGTCATGACTTTAAAGTCTGATGAGCTCTGCCTCAAAAACATCAGTTTCTGAAGGAGTCAAAATAACAGTGTGAAAGAGGGGTGTTGACAGAACATATGGCCCAACATACCAAGCCACCTGGTAAGAGGCTTATTTCTGGTGGCACTTTTCCTAATGCTGCTCTTCAGTCCCACTAAATAAAAGCAGACGTGGACAGAGGCAGCTTGTCTCTGTCCTCCACCTTCCTCCATCAAATTTTCCACACTGGATGGATGATATGAATGCACAGTCCTGCTCATACCTAGTCAGTATGCTGCTCATACCACAGTCACCTTGCACATACCTAGTACATGTCATATTGACCAATACACAAATAAATTGGTCTGCCTCATGATGCGACTTGGGCAGCAAGCAACAGCACTCCTTTGGGACAGAAGAGAACTAGTTTTCCATGCCAAAAAGGGAAGGTCACTTCAAAGAATATTATTCCATTGTGTGTGCTCCACCTCCATTTATCACACATCAGCAATCACTCCATCTGCACTTTATCCTCCAGCCCATCTCAGGGCTATAATGCAACATCTCACACCCCTGAGCAGTGTTAATTATCAACCATTTTTGAAGTTTTTAATCTACTGTGGTTCATTGTTCTCCTGCTCTCTGTTTTGCTCAAAAACATACATGGATGAGATTCAAAAAGCAAGGTCCATCTCTGCTCCTAGCTCAGTTATTAAGTTGGAGTTTAGTGACAGTTGCACTTACAGATAAAGAGCTCTTTTAAAGCACAGGTGGTACTTGAAATGGTATATGCCTTCTGGTGTGTTTTATTAACCACACCAAAGTGTGCACTCCCAGCCCAGAAAGCCAACCATACCATGGGCTGCATCAAAAGAAGCGTGGCCAACAGGTTGAGAGAGGTGATTCTCCTTCTCTACTGTACTCTGGTGAGCATCCATCTCTGGAGTCCTCAGGACAAGACAGACATGGACCTGTTCAAGCAGGTCCAGAGGAAGGCCACAAAAATATTCCTTCTACTGTAGGGGAAGGCTGAGAGCATTCGGGTTGTTCAGCATGGAGAAGGTAACACTCTGGGGAGACCTTGCTGCAGCCTTTCAGTACTTCAAGGGGGTTTATAAGGAAGATGGGGACAGGCTTTTTAGCAGGGTCTGTTGTGATAGGACAAAGGGTAATGGTTTTAAACCAAAGGAGAGCAGATTTAGACTAGATACAAGGAAGAAATTTTTAGCACTGAGGGTGGTCAGACACGGGAGCAGGTTGCCCACAGCCGAGGTGAAGCTAGAAGAAAATTCCTCCCATTATTGTATATACAGCATTCAGGCCTAAAAATCTTACCTCTTCTCTGATGTGTTCTACTTGCTCCTCCAGGAAATCATTTCTTTCTGTCAGTGATTTATTCTTCTTTAACAGCGACTGGCCAATCCTAGCAGCTAATTCTAAGTCCCGTTCTTTCTGTGAAGCATTAAGAATAGAAAGCTAATTTAAATTTTTTTTTTTTAATCACGAAAGGATAAGAGGGAAGGTAAAATTGCCATGAAAGGGAAGGAACAAGCACTTCAACAATAAAAAGACTTTTTCCTTCTGTGAGGGTTTATTTGTTTGGGGTTTTTTTGCTGATTTTCCTCTTTTACTCTTGCATGTGTTACAACAGCACTCTTCAGAAAAGACTGACCCTCTCTCAAAGCATTTTTCAGTTTCCACATGCTCCACCTACAAATAAAAGGCAATAAGCTATGCAGGAGTAGAAGCCAGCTGCACCACAATGAATGTTCAGCTCCTATTTTTGTGTATGCCAATCATTAGTGCTTTTGTATAAAAACAAATCCTAACTCTTTCCTTTTTGCAGATGTCCCGGTCTACATTAAGTGGTTACTCTCATGTCATGCTCGGCCTCTTCTTCCTTCTCCTCTGTGAGCACAGTACTGGAAATCACCTGTCTTGACAGTTCACCACAGGCACCAATAAAAACTAAAAGCTTATCCTGCTGATGACATGTACATATGGATGCCTAAGCCTTGCAGAAACTGAAGCATGGGATTGTAATCTGCCTGGGAGAGGATGATAAACCTCACAGAATTTTGCACTGTTCATTAAGCATTTCTACTTATCATTTTCTTATTTAACTACTAGATTTTTTTAAATAGTGGTAAAATGGTGCTGTAGTTAACTCCCTAACATACCCTTAGTTCAACACCATTTGAGGACGAATTTTCTCCCTGTCACTGAAAATACTTTTTGGGGCTTACTTACTGCCCCTAACTACCATCCAGATTTTATGACTAAATGCTACCTTATGTCATGCATACGTTAGTGACAAAGCCTACAAAACCTACAGTTACTGTTCACACGGATTTGAGGCCAATGAATTTGAATGAAGAGGCTTTCATAATGGAAAAAAAAAAAGTTATACAATAACCAGTAAATAAAAAGAGAGGTTATTGATCACTGCTGTATCTGCAAATAGCATTTTCCAAATGGTTTCTGAAGGTCAGACTTACATTTGCATTGAAAGCTACTGGCATTATCTAGCCATAAAATCTTTATGTAATCTTATGTACAATCTTTCAGAACAATAGGTCCCACAAAGTTATCCAAAATATGTTTGTTTTATATTTTAAGCCAACTTATTATTCACTAATTTGGCTCACTTCATAAATACTGAGTGGAAAAAATATAATGCTGCGGTTTTGACTCTACAAAGGAGGAGCTATCTAGCACCAATGTTTTCTAACTTCCAATTTGAGGAATGTAAGTCCATGTCCAGGCTCTTCAAATAACCTCCCCAGACTTCCTATGCAATTTTTAGCTATTCAGCTCTAAATCCAGTTTGGGGACAGGCCTCTCTCTTACTCACACAGTGAGAAAGAACTGACTTATTACAGCAGTATGTAAAAAAAAAATACTGAGAGGCAGGACAATTTACACTATTATTAGAAAAAGATGAGAAAGCGGATTCATGAAGAAATCTGCTCCTATTCTTACCATGTACCCAGGCAGACCCGGTGCCACTCCCTTTCCTTAGTTTCAGGGCAACAGGCACAGACTTCTGAAATATCTGCACACATGGTGTTCCAAGATCTTCTCTTTCCTATCTTCCCAAATGCTGCACCTTTTGCTCTATCAACTTTGTAATGCAAGCACCTGAAGCTTGCTAACATGAAGGACAGACAAGGGGTAGCTTTTGTTTTTTCTCTCACTTGTATGTGTGAAAACAACAGAAGGAGTTAAATTCTGCAAATGGACGCACTCTCTTATGATAATCATCATCTGGAGGACAGAGAAAGGTGCTGTAAGTGCACCTATCCCTATGAACAGAGTAATTTCATCGGAAATGATGGTCAAATAAAACAAAAAGGCTCACCGAAACTATTTGTTTTATTAAAGTTTGGCACATTACACATTCCATTATTTTTCCCTTGCCAACATCCAGATAGGAAAGCACACAATGAGCTTTAAAACACTGGCTCAGCAAGTCCTTCAGGCATTGCTCCCGTGAGTGGGATGCCTGGATCTAGAGACATTTGGCTACAGGGACTAAGGGGAGGAAACAGTTTGGCAGAATGCTGCCATCATTACTAGAAGGAGCCATTGAACAATGCAGTAAATCTCAGGCAAGCAACTACAAACTGATTAATTATTCCAGGAGAAGTCTTTTGGGTAAAGCATCAGTTTTAACAGGTATTTTGTACAGAGGTGTTTGAATGGGTTTGGCTCAAAGCACAAAATGTAATTGAGGGGTACGAAGGACAGGTGGGAGATGTGAGCATTCATTCCCATGCTTGTTTCCTTGCAGAATTAGAGGAATAACAGACCACCAAATTGTCTGGAAAGACCCCATGTTCGACAATGCTATTGCAATAAGCAAGCAGTTGAGTATAAAGGATTAAACTGCAATCAGCCATGAACTAATACAATGGTAACAGTTTTCACCTAAAGAATTACTCATAACCATTCTTTGGAAAATCATTGCTAAAGTTTACTGCAGAAAAACAGCCAATTTCAGTCAAACAATTTATCATGATATTTATTGAACATAAGCATTGTACCGTGACAGTTGCTTTTTGATACTTCTTGAGTGCTAAGGATTACAGGAATACCAATTTTCATAATAATGGTATTAAAAAACCCACAAACAACAACCAAATCAACCAAACATAAGGAAAAGAAGACAAATGAAGTACTACATATTTTCTAATTTTGTGTCTATGTACTTCTCTGGAAAAAAATTATCGGAGATAACAATTATGAATACAAGACTGAGATTTTTAAAATTATTTTCTGAAGAGAATATATCCATCAATAATGATACTCCCTAGTTTTACATGTACTGTAAAAATATGTGTCATTTTAAGATGACTCCTCCTCCTCATTCATTAAGGCAAACATTTGGCTAAGAAAAAGTTACATGGCCTCAATCAAAAAATAACCAGAAGTAATGAATCCATTTGACTGAGGTAAACAAATGATCTTTACTTAGAAAGGATATTTACTTTACCAATGAGATAAAGTGAAAATACACTTAGAGCCCTTATTCCTCCCTATGGGAGAACAATCTACCAACAATGTTTAGTAGTGGTACCATGTAATTTTAGTACTACTTTCTCATATTGTGTATGGGTCCTTAAACAGATGTAATACTTGCCTCTTCAAGAAGACGTGTTACAGCATCTATGTCATTGTATGTTTTAGTCATCTGGCCCACTCTTTCAGCACATAAAACTGCAAAAAAATAAAGCAAAACATTAATCAGATACGTAGTACTACTGGGAGAGGATCACAGAATATTCTGAGCTGGAAAACACCCACATGGATCATTGAAGTCCAACTCCCATCCTTTGCAAGAAATATCTTTCTAATTTAGGTGTGTATTTTCATCTTAAAAACTACTTATGTCAACCTTTGGGTAAGCATATCAAGAGCTACAAACTCAAAACAAAACAACAAAGAAACAAAAACTCAACTCCCCCCAAACCCATCCTCAAAAAAAATAAAATCCAAGATGCCTGTTATACTGAGAATACAAATGCTCCCCTTCTAATGAGCACTTGCTTTTGTCAGTGGCAGAATAAACTTAAAATGTTAAAACTTTCTTCTCTGAAGATTAATGTCTTGAGTTTATTAAAAAAAAAAAAACCAGGAATTCAGAACAGATGTTCTTAGATACATAATTAAGATTCCATCATGTCACCTACTCCTTGTATGACATGCAGCAGCATTACTCCATGAATAAGCAACTCCAATACTGTTACGGGCACTGTTCATCAGAAAGACACTATGTCATATTAAGTTGATAAGAACTGGGTTTTATGGTATAAGACTGCAAAGTAAATACAAAACATGTGCAAAATAGGAAACAGCTCTTGTAATACCCAGGCCACACCACAGTGACCACAGTATCACTCATAACAAATATTTACTTAAGACTGGTTGAGATGATTAATCACTAGGGTGGAATCAGGAGTTTTATCAGACTGAAGAAAGTATGCAGAAGTTCAGTCTACCACCATAGGTAATCCTTTAAGAAGCTACACTGACTTATCTAGAAGTCAACAAGTTTTCCAAAATTCACCAACAGTCACAGGAAACAACAGCACTTTCTGTTCTACCCTTCCATTCTTTTTATTTTCAACTACACCTTTTCCTCAAACCCTGTAATTCTGGAAAAAAGGACTGTTAATGAAATTCAGGGGACCACATGGACTATGAGTTATCAGGCTGCTGTAGCCTGAACTGTTCTTCAGGGGATTTACCCTTGGCAATGTCAATTAAGGCTCCGTCTGGCAGATAAGCTAATGTTGTTCTAGCTCACACTAAGGCGGGGGAAGAGACAGATCAGGCCTAATAGGATTTAAATAACGAGGAGAAAAAGAAAAGCAGAACTGTACAGTAACATTAGCAAGAGACAGTTTGTCACACTAAGGAAACAACTTTATCCTAATTCATAAATATACAATCTGCATATATATAAATATACAGCTGATCACCACTAAGGCACATTGATAATACACCAAATGCAATAGTACTTAAATATCTATTGAAATGCTGGAGGGTATTTTTCCCTACCTAAACATCAGAAAATTGCTTAAACTATGGCAAGAAATTAAATTTCTTTATTTTCCCGTTTCTCGTTTAATTTTCGTTTAACTTCTCTAATTTTGCAGATCACATCCTAAAAACATTTATAATATTTATTGACATGAGTAGTGCCAGTGAACTCCAAAGAATGGTATACAAAAGTATTCAAAATATAATTGCATTTATCCAAATAATAAGTCTGAAAGCGGTAAAAGGTTTATGCTTCAAAGTAATAACCTGACAAACACGACATACCAACAGAAAGAATAACTCTACCAATGCAGAAGTAAAAATACAGTACACCTGTAAACTACAAGCTATATCACTCGAAAGCAGACTAATTAGGATTCCACAGAAAAAAAATGCAGTAATGTACAGAGAATATCTGGCTAGAGTTAAAAAAGGGGTTAAACAGAAGTTTTCCATAAAAACTTCACATGAAGACAAAAGGTGTAAGGTTCAGAAAACTATTCATACACACACACACAAATTGACATCACCATAAATACAATTTTGTTTTAAATATAGTAAGTTCATAAGTCATGCCATAAAACATCTATCAGAAATCTGACGCCAGCAGGTTTCCAATACAACTGCACACTAAATAGTTCCCTTGGTTACAACATTCCATCACTATTATAAAGTAATGTTTAACGTTGTCATTAGCAAGCTCATTTCAACTCTGTACCCAGTGCTAACAATCATCATTGAGTAGGACTACGGCAACCTCACACCATCCTAATTCAGGTTAAATGTATAACCTTCCTAACAGCCAGGGTGATAAAAGGATGGTGTTCCCACAGAATAAAGTGACTCAGCTGGAGAGTGATAAAGGTTGAATTGTGTGGCTACTCCCTGGGTTATTCCTTAAGAACTTGCCATTTAAACTTTAACTTGGAGAGGCAATACCACAGCATCATCTCAACAGACACTACCAGCAGCAAAGTAGAATCGGGTCACCAACAGCTTCTATATCTCAAAATTTCTGTCAAAGTTCTGTTGGTGATTGTCAAAACAGAGATCTTCACACACTACTCTGCCAATGTGAAAGAGTTTCAAAGCAGAAATTTCCTTTTATGCATCCTCTTCAGCATCCAAATGGAAATAAACTTCAGTAGACTGTATATAACAAAATCCTTCAGTCAGCTACTGCCCATACTACTACTACTACTACTACTACTACTACTACTACTACTACTACATACAATACTGTAGAAACACAGAGCTACTAACGAAATGGGAGGATTTCCTTTTGGAAGGAGGGCAAACTTGCAAAGAGGTGTTGCTTTCCATTACTCAGAAATCAAGGCTTGTGGGGAAGAGAAGGTGGAAAGTGAGGGTGAGAGTGGAATTCAGAAGCATCATTTTAAAACCCCCCAAACCTTAAAAGTGTCTAAATATTCAGTTATTCAGCCTCCACACACTACAAGATAACATTTGGCCAATTCCTAGTACAGGAGTTTTTATTTCTTTAGTAATCAAAAAATCTATCAGTGAAAAACACCCACTATTTTGAAAAACCATTTAGAGGTGTGATCCGTGAAGTATGCAGAGGAAAAGTATCCCCCACACACCACATATCTAATGGATCCTGCATAGTAGGTTTCTAGCCTGCTGGAGTTTCTGATGAGTATGAGAGCCTGGTAACGCTGCTGTAAAGATAAAACAAGAGCAAATGAAGGACAGTGCCTTGTAATGCAAAACCTACAGTGCCAAATTACTGACCTCCTTTTGCTCATTCACACAGGAGTAGTTTTTTGCTTGAGGGTGATAGGAAGCACTGTGTGTAAGTGTGTGGATGCATGCAAACAGCCAAATCAAATATACTTTGCACTTCTCAGCTTATGGAGACGGCTGATAGACAATACAGAAAGAAAGAATAATTAAAAAACCTGACATATTTTATTAGTGCATTGAGGCTAATGTCAAAGATCCAAAACAGGAAACAAGAAACAGAGAAAGCTCCCATCACATTATTTTCATGACAGCATTAAATACATGGTACTGGGGACACACTTGCAGTTCAAAGTATTCAGGGGCTTTTTTAAAGCCAAACACACAAATGGACAAACGCTACACAGATCAAACATCTCCTCTGCTTTAAAGTACCTAGTACATCTTTATATCCTCCTAAAGCTTGCAAATTTACTGGTAACTACATTCCTGTGTTTCCCAACATAAGTACAGCTGAAAGGATGCACTCTGCATTGATTTCTTGTCATCTAGTTAATGGAGCACTGATTCCCAAGCTGAAGATGCACAGGGAGATGGAGGAATGCATGCATCTTTCTGGATGGCTCCTTGAAAGTCACCTATTCAACAAGTATGCTACTTAGAGTAAAGTATGTTTGCAGGAAGAGGAGATGGCCATGGAAGGGAAGGGGAACAAGAATACCACTACTGGCAGCTTCTGCAGTGAGCGACCATGCACCAAACAAAGGATTCAAGTGGAACGAAGGAAAAAAAAACCACTGGAGCCAGCAGTCACAGGTATCCTCAGCTCCTGCTCCCTGCATCCCTCCTCAATGCATTCTCCCTCTCCATTTTTGAGACACATCAACCAGGGATAAACTAAAGAACTAAAAGAGAGCAGCAACTGCTGAAGAGGAAAACCCATCTCCCACTGCTCCCCTTCCCACCTAACTACTGGGAAACATAAGAGGGCTAAGATGTTATTGTAAAGTTTCCCTTTTGGGGCAGATAATATTGACCTGTATAATTATAGAGTCTAACAGGGAAGGCCCTAGTGCATGAGGATTTCCCTACTACCAAAACTTACTTCATCAGAAACTCCATCAGGGGAAACGAATGTTGTTCACGGAGCACAGATCTCTTGCCATTTAAACACACATGCTTCTTATTGGCAAAGGGGTGGGAGGGGACAGAGCTTTTTTTTCATAACAGTTCCCTACCCAAAGCCTTTAACTATGGCAAAGCCTGCTATATTCTTGCTCAGTCATAACAAGCCCTGCCTCACATACAGCTTCTGTCTCGCTCCCCTCTGCTCACAGCTCTGTCCAAACACCAAAGATACAACGGCAAGGGCATTGCATCCTAAATGTTGCACATGGAGTCACACAGAACACACATGGCAAATCTGACTGACCAGCCATGCTCCCTGCTGCCACTTGGTAAACGTTAGCCATCGAAGGCCCTGGCAGACTCGGACTCCTCGGCTCTCGATGGATTCATTTCTCAAAGGCTATTTTTACACTCCAGAGATAAAGCACCCACTAAAAATTACAGCTTCAGTTCCAGTGCCACTGATAGTTGTGCTCTGGCACAGGTTACTGTGAGCATGACATCAACCTGAGCCAAGAGCATGTGGAATTCTGAAACTCTGCCATATTAGGTATATCACCTTTCAAATAAACTCAGGAAAACTATACCTCAAATGTGCTATTGTGGGATGCCCTGCCCCCCTCTCCCCTGTGTTTTGGGGCCCTGCCTATGTCCCACCCCCCTGCCCAGAATTCTCTGCTGGAGCCTGGGAAAAGTTCGAACCTTCCTGGGCTCACCCCTCTTTTGCCTCAGCCCTTCGGCATGGAATAAACGTCTGCTGGAATCTACACGGAGTCCTTTCTGTTCACACTGCCAGCATGTCAGGCCAGCCTGCCGGTGCCAGGGACACTGGCCAGGACCCCAACAAACGGCGTCCCAACATGAGGCTTCTGCGGACCGCACCACTCAGCACCTCCAGTGTTCATCGCCAGACATCAAGTCGTGGTTGAAACTGCCATTCCCCCAAAGAAAGCTCTAAGTTTTATTAGAGTAATACGAAGGGGTGACCGACAAACATCTTGGAAGCACTGGAGCTGCCTAAAGAGAGATCAGTCGGTGGATCCCCCGAGAATCCTCCCTTGGGCCCAGGATGGGTAAAACTGCGGGTCACCCCTTCTCTTATTTCTTTAACCTCTT
>VZTH01019015.1:0-132879 GCA_013397815.1 Aleadryas rufinucha
TGGCCCAATGCACCCCAACACTGTGATTTTCGGAATAATGTAATTTACAAATAACTTCAGAATAAAATACATTGTGACGTACATAGACATTCCAAATGAGTTTCCTAATCTCTTCTTTTCTACGTAGTAGTTTGTGTCATTTTTGACATAGGAGGGTTGTAAAGCATTTTAAGAATTTTAGTTATAGCCATTTTTCACTGAAAGAATAAAGTAAAACTGTTCTTTTTTTTTCTCTGAAGTTTCAAAAATATCATGTGGCAGTTTTATTATCCAATTTTTGAGCATCCTGTAATTTCCAATAATCAACAGGAAAACCATTACAAGAGCCTGGTCAATGAAGCCTTCAGTTTTTTTAAGTCAAAGTGTTGAATTGATTTGTAGGATATTATTTATTCAGCTAACACCTTCCGCATAAATATTAATGCAAAAAAACCCAAACCAAAAACCAGTGTTTTATATTTAGTCAAGTACTGTTTGTTCCCATCAAAGAAATCTAGTTTTCACTTCTTTTTTTCCCACTACTAAATACTCTCTCCTCTTCCTTCCATATTCATTCAACTGCAGTTGAGCAAGGTAAAATATTTAGAAGCACAGTGTTGTTGTTCCCCCATCTATGCACATTTCTGCAAGAAAACTCATTAAAACTTATGACTGTTCAATGAATTATCGCCAAACAGTTGAAGACATTATCTCCTGGACAAAGTTTTGAGGATCTGAGGAGCATTGCTTCAATCTCTTGGTTTCATGTAGGGGTCTTGTGGCAGCTTAAGAGATAAAAGCACACATTTCATTGTGGCATTCATTTGTGTCAGGGTGTCTGTTCTGTTCCATGCACATAAGAGACTGAGGAATGTATAACTGAGCATGCACATTCACCTTTATATCGCTCCCTTTTATCATTTCTGTGCATAATTCTTTTTGGTAGAGATTATTACAAACAAACAATGAAGGTTCTAAAGAATTAATATTATAATACAAAGGCATAATACAATAATTTAACGAAGACTCTTAAAATTCACGCCAGAGAAATGCTGTGTTTTGTTTTAAAACCTTGAGAGTTTATTTTTCAAACCAGCTCAATCTTTGCAAATTCAAGTATTTCAGTTCCACTTTGATACATCACAGACTAAGATATTATAAAGTAATAAACTCGCTCCCAAAAAATTGGGAAATACAAAACACCTTCTGGAGGAGATTGTGCCTGATACATTCTGGACTACATGAGTGAATTGGCAGTCTTTGAAAGCAGGTAAGAAGTGAAAGCTTAGTATGGCTGAGATAACAAGTTGGGGAGTGCATTGTTTGTCTACTGGCGCCAAGTAGTGTTCTTAAGATTAGCGGTCCTAAATCTTTCATTCATGGCATTACAAACTGACCATCATAATCCATTCATTAAAGCCATACCAAAGAAAAGAATAAGAAACTAACCAGCTATGTTTAAAAACCACAAAACCTTAAAATGACAATTTAAGTATTTAAATGTGCACAAAGTCATATTAAGCAAACCTCAGGATGTTTTGGACTAGAAAGACTTTTGTAAGCTCGAATCACTTTGTAAATCACCATCTCCCTCTTTCCCTCTCCTCCCTCCTCTCATGATACTCTCACAATAATAAAAGGGATTAGCTAAGCAATCTAAAGTGAATCCACTTTAAGGGCATAGTTAAACTCAGCATAACGAGCAGTCACTGTCAGGGCATGTCAACTATTAAGTTTGAAACAGGTCCTTATAAATGAATTGATCCTTGGATTTCTGTCTTCTGTTATAGAATGGTATTACTTGATAGGAGGAAAACATTCCTGTAATGTATGATCATATGTAGTCTGCCATATTTTTTATGTTCTCTTATCAATTTCTGAACTGAAATCATTCCACAAATATAATGAAAGTGTGTCCTCTCTTATACGCAGTAAGTGGGAGCATGCCAGTTTCCCAAATAGACTTGTATATACAAGTTTATCTACAGCTGTGCATACATTTTTCTAAGGAAGGTGTATACCTGGACTCACCTATGAGGGGCACCTGTGACTGTGCTTAGTTCCAGTGTTCTCAGCACCAATGCCTATCTAAATAATTAAACAGACTTACAGGTCCTCATGTGGCATTACACATTCTCCAGAGAAGATGCAGTCTTGCCTGCCATCACTGCATGAGGAGGCTGAGAGTAATGTGTTCAGAACAGGTGCCTACGCTCTTTATAAAGATTTTCAATAACCTCCGTACATGACTTGGGATCAGATGGATTATGCAGACAGGCCAGTATTCCTAGATCAGATTTTGGAGAACTGTGTAAATGTGACATGTGAGAATTAGCACTCAGCTACCACTGACCTCTTGTCTTTGAGAATTCTAGCCCAATATTTTGAAAGCAGAATACATTTTACATGGAGGCTTTTCTTAGAAACACTGTTATAACATCTTAGTGCTAACCAAAAGCCTGTTATGAGAAACTTTATTTCTTGGTATCAGTAGGCAGGGTAATATGAAACTATAATTCTCTAAGAAAATATTTTAGCTTTTCTCCAGATCAGGATGTAGTGCAATCCCTGCAAAAGTTGCTGATAAAAGAGTCCTTGCACTGGGAGTTATTAGAGTACTGAATGAAGTGCAGTCTCCTGGCAGCAGTTCCATCATCTTTCTTAGTTCTCTGTGCCATACCCTTTAGAGGTCCACCTACTTAATTTTGTTTCCATTTAGCCATGACAGCTCTGCATGCTCCACAATGAAAAGAAATAAACCAAAATTAAATACTTAGATTTAGGATTCTACTGTAGGTTATTAAAAATTCCTGCAAGTCAATAAGTATCTTTTCATTGTGGATCTATATGAGTTTGGATGAGTTTTTACCAATTTTTTTTTACTTTTGCCTAAGATTGCATGTAAAGTTCTCTGAAAGTGGGTTGTTTGCTTGATTTTGAAATTGAAGAAAAATAGTAGTGATGAAATATTCTGTTACTTTGAAAGTGAAAAAATAAATTACTTTCATTTTAGATAGCATTTAATTTGAAATTGTGTTGCTTCTAGTAATTAACTTTTAAAGCTAATTTTAAAAGAGTGTTTTAATTGAAGAGAACAAATTATTTTTCAGATACTTGGGAAATTTTTAGAGATTTTGTTAAGCTGGTGGAGCTTGATTACTAAAGATAGTCCCATTGTCCACAGATAGTTAATAAATAACATTTTAAATTCAAACTATGAGACAGAGATCATAAAAATTTAAAATTATTCTGCAGCAATGTTTTAGAAATCCTCTTAGAAAAGACTGCGTTTCCCAAATCATCTCAGTACTAGCTCCTGCTGGATAATTGTGCTCATTCAATCAGACATTTCTCAGTTCTAGTCTTTCTGGCTGAACTGTTGTCTTAAAAGATTTCAGACTAATGAGCTGACAGGCTTTAGTGATTTCTAAGCATGATAGTAACTAAAAGTTATTGTGCAGTTATCCTGTTACTTAGAGTGGATAGAGATTTGAGACCCAGGAGAAGATTAGCATAGGAAAGAGTAGACACATATTTACAAGCTTATGTCTTTTCCTGTGATTCATCCTATCTTTCTGGATATACAAGCAGTGTAGCCAGATCCTGGGACAAGATGGATGGATAGACATCGTGTATGTACAGATGATAGCTGCGTGATAAATTGTGGAACCATCCCATTTATTTATATCCACCTTTGACCATCTCATGTGCCCTTTGCCTACCAATTAATCTTCACCATGATGACTTATAAAATCCCAACTCCCTGAAACATTTCAGTCCATTCTATCCTGCCTCCTTTGTTTTCCCTCACATTCATCCAGCAAAACGAGAGGATAGGCACGGTCTGAAAAAAGAATTATTCATTAATACAGAAGAGACAAAAGAGTTAGTAGCTTGTCATATTTCCAGGAATGTGAAAATTGAGTCCTGTCTGCCTATCTTTACGTAGTTTAAAGATCTTTTCAATGATGATAAAAAATTAAAGTTGATAAATTTATTGTAATTTAATTAGTTTTAAGTATTATTAATTCTAGAGCTGGGCATTTTTATTCCTTCTGTTACCAGAGGAGAAAGGAAAAACAACCTATGGAAAAATAAATATTATCTGGTTTAGACTGTTATTTTGAAACAAGAAAAACAATAAAGAAAATCAGAAAGCAAAATACTTGCATACAGACAGTTCATTAATTTTGTAGTTTTCTTTCTAAATTTTTCTTTTAGGGAAGAATTTTGAATAAAAAGTACCAGATATAAAGTGCTACCGAGACCTATTTTCTAACACGTGAAAGGTCATGGAATTCTTTGATTCTGTCTAGTCTGACAGCAGTATTTGAAATACGAATTTAGTGCCATCTTTTATATGTGATCTGTTCAAGATGATATTCAATTAAGAAACCAAAATTTTGGTATCTTATTAATGAAGATTGTAGGAGCAAGATGCTCTAGTAGAGGTTTCTTCTAACAATTCAAAACTTTTTTCCAAGAAAGAAATGAAAGGTTTCAGGCCTGTGCATTTCCAGGATCACTCAGTGGTGGCCACTAATGCAAAAATGAAGCCTCTGATTCAGTGGCTGTCACAAGCCTGGACTTGGTTTCATGTCTTGTGTCTCACTTGCTGCTTGCTCTATTATTAGATGATAAAATAACACTGCCTTGAAAAGTATGCGGAGAACTCATCACTGAGATGTTTTCTTGCTCTTGAGTGCATCTTGAAACTCTTGCACTATGCCTTCTAAGGAAAATTATGTCAAATTGTTTGTAGATTTCTGATAAAAGTACAACCTAAAAAGATTTCCAAAAAAGTGGATTTTTACAGCATGAGAACATACAGTTTTGAATATCATCCATTAATATTTCCATCCGTGTTTCTAAATCATGAAAGACATCTGTGCATTTCCGAAGAATTTTGTCAGTAATATTGGTATATTTATGGCTTTTCAATTGGACCTCTTATTCCAAACTTGAGTGAACATTTTTGTATTTCTTTGTTTAAGTTAAGTATTTTTGAAAGTGATACTGGCTAAAGAGAAAAAGCCCTATATCTTCATATTCGAATACTCCATTCACAAAAAGACATGTACTGATCAAAAAATATACAGATTTAAATTCAGAGGGCTGTCAATTCATACCAGTTTAACTATGAAGGAACAACATATAAGCAAGTTCCACTTTAAACACTCCCTGAAAAGCTAGTTTTCTTCAAAAAATTCTTCAGCATGGTCTAAAAGCACTCCTTTTGGGAAAGCTCAAGCTAATTTAGATATTAATTTTTAACAATTAAAAATTAAAAGACCCAGCTGAGTAACAGAGTTTTGTTCATATTGAAATAGGAAATTAGGAATAGGAAATAGAGTTGGCTGTTCTATTGAGGCACAGGAAAATGAATGTATTAAAACTTCATCTGAAACACTTCAGACTGCCTTTACTTCCACACAAGTCAAGAAAGGAACATGTATGTGCATGTGCTTCTATCAGGGATGTCAAAGTGTTGATTTTGATCTGTAAGGCCCCTTCTAACCCAAATCATTTTATGATTCCATGACGACATAAGCCTGTCAAAGACAGACTTACTGAATGCAAAGCACCATCCAGAAGGTTGGCTGGCTGCTGATTGCCACTGAACATGCTGCAACTGCTTTTCCCTTATGGAGGTGCTTACTCCATGTCTATAAATAAATACTAATAGTGAAATTGTCTTTGTGCTCTCTTGATCACATCTGAATCACAAATAGTCTAGAGACTGATCCCAGAATCACTAGTCATGGGAGAGAAGAGGTGTCTCCCCAGTCTGGGCCAGTGGCTGCCTGGGCCAGTATATCAGGTTTAAACTAGAACTTTCAGAATTAAACAGCATGATATGCTGTCACTTGAACTAAATGCGTTACATCTACATTTGAAGTAGATTTTCTTTTCTCTGTGAATTGAGTAAAATGAAGCCTGTGGTATGAGACCCAACAAGATACAGTATGACATAACCCTATCCTAATGGCAAAAGCAAAAGAGATTAGTCCTTAAAATATCTTTTTTAGCCTAAAGTAATCTTCGACATTTTAACAAACTAGTGGAACATACAAATATCAAGCAATAATGCAAAGACTCATTATGGTCTGTGCAGCAGCCATTATGCTAGAATGTGTAAGAGAGATTACTTTATTAGATCAGGGAAATCAGACACAGCATTTTGGGATTATTGTACCTCCCATTCATTTAGAGTATGTCATGAGTTCTTCAGCATCCCCTTGGGCAAGCCATGGAGACAGACAAAAGCTGCTTCCTTCTTAAGTTCCAACTTTTTCTGACATCACTGATAAGAAACATCTTTGAATAAATTCTAAAATATAGGGCAGATGCTTTTTAGTCCTCCTTCTCTCCACTGAGCAGCCAGAGTCGGAGCTATGGGCGCATCAGTATGTGCAAGTGGGAAAAATGGAGCACTCGCAAGAGCAATTAAGTGCATGTACAATTATAAATGTGTCTAAAACATAAGACTAGTTTTGCTTTTTTATACTCCCCAGACATTTCAGAGTAAAAGTGCCTCACTCAGTTTGTAACATAACTATTTTTAAATGTAATAGTTCAACCTCAGCTACACAGAAAAACTGTTTCTTTCCACTGGCAAGAGACAGAAAGATGAAGCTAACACTCAAACATTTGTTTCAAGTATTTGTCTTAAAGCCTATTATTTAGGAGATAAAAATGTTTAAATTCAGGTACTTACCAGACAATCCAAACAAACAATGGTCCAAGCTTTTGCCACTGCCAATAGGATTTCCAGGGGTGCCTGAAAGAGCTATAAGAAAAAGCTAATTTCAGCTCCCCAGCTGGTAAACCTGGGGTTTCAACTTTTTAACTGGGGTTGAGCCACTGCTGCTGGACAAAGATGGAGGTGTGAGGGAGAGCTCCTGGGCCAGCTGGGCCTTTTGCTTGAAGTAGGAAGGATGGGCTGGGGCCACCCACCCCAGCAAAGCCACTGTGCCTCCTGCTAGACATCAGTCTATTCCAGCACACAGGAAAAACGAGAGTGCAAGGCATGGCTTTCCACCGCTGCAGAGCCTAAGCAAGCATCTGTTCACTTGTGCCAACAGCACAATTATGCTGGGCCACATCTCTGTCTGGATTTCAATTGTAAAATTCTGTAAATCAATGTAAAGATCCTGCGTATAACCCAGAACCTTATACACCATTCCCATAATTATACTATTCCAAATATTTTTGAAAATAAAATTCAGATAGAAAAAAATCTGATTGTTTCCAGTCAGAAAACACAGTTCTAGTTGCAATAATTCAGGTCAAATGCTAAGTTCTTCAAAAGCCCCTTTTGCAACAGACATTTCAAAGAAAAAATTCTATATCATATGCAGACTTTTAGATGATACGACTGATCAGCTCTATGCATAATAGGATAAACTGTTTCCATTAATACATATTCATCATTAAACACCAGGGTTTTGTCTGTTTTTATCTGTTTGCTTTTCCTCCATTTGAAAGCATAAAAATGTAACCCAAGACAAAAATCAGCTTTTTGGAAATAACATAGACCTCCCAAGGTATGTATTTTTTTCAGAGTGAGTTTTATCAGGGGAAAATATAATGGTAAGAGAAGTTCTAGGAATATCAGGGTTGTTTTCACTGTGAATATCATTGTGCAGATTAATTCAAATATTTCTATATCACAAATAAAATTTCTGCTAGTTACCAAAATTTAAAAAACCTGGTAACAACATCAGTGAAGTGAATAAGCATAGGAAATAATAAATCTATTAGTGTATTTCCCAGTGCAACAAAGAGTGTTGGTTTTGTTTCCACTAAAGAATGTAGCTTTGTCTTTCAAAAAAGTTCCTCTCATCCAAATAAAAGATGCTGTATGCTTAAGAGCACATATGACATCAAAACTGACTGAATTTTTTTCTCTTATGTGGATGAACTGTTCTGTTTAGGTTAGTGAAAGGATGAACAGAAGAAACAAGGCAAAGACATATTTGGTATATTTTTTCACATTGTACATGTAAATTAAAAATGGGAGCACTAATTTGCCAATGTTTGCAAGTCATACTGCTGTACAGTTTTAAATTGCGTCTGGAAATGAAGCAATCCGTATGAATTAAAATTAATTATTTAGTTAACTATAAAAGCAGATCTCAGTGCTATGTCTGTAACATTATTTCCACAGTTTCCTAAGAGTTTTCATTATTTCCCATAAAAAAGGACATCTATTTCACTCACAGCCTTTCCCTCTAGCTGCAAATCAGGCTCTAGCCAAATTCAGCTGTAGGTATGAACAAGTAAATAAATGAACAAAACATTTCAGGTTTTGAGCTGATAGACTTTCTGCAACCTTTACACTCCTGGAAAGATAACTGCAACTAACCTTTATAAACAAGAGACTTCCTTCTCACAGTCCATGTGCTGATATTGCTTTATGTTAGCCTTTTCCAGCTGCCTCTCTGTAGTGAGTAGCTGCTCTTAACACTTGCTGGAAGTATTCTGGGAGACTGCCAATGCCTTCACACACTTCTAGAGCAGGTTTGCTGAGTGCTGATCACAACTTCCCTGAAATAAGCTTTCCTGTTGGCTGAGCATTAGAAAGGCTACCCTTCCAAGTCCTGGGCAATGATAATGGCATTAATTATTATTTTGCCTTTTCTTGTATTCAGGAGTAGACAATGCTGGGTCTTCACTTAAATATTTGCAGATATTATTCCTGACCAGGCTGAGTTTGGAGATCTAATTTAAAATGCTCATCTTTAGGATTCCGTTAAGATACATAAGCTGTTTTCCAGGCTAGTCGTTTGGGAGATGGCCCATTCATTTATGCCAGAGGCAATTGGTGACACTCATCAGCTCAGGATGCCAGGGCTGGGCAGGTGGCAGCACTCCTGACACAACAGCTGAGCATTAGCTGACTTGGGATCTGTGCAAAACGTCCACGTTTAAGAGATGGCACAACTAGATGAAGGGAAAGGAATTCTGCTGAGCTCCCCGGTTCCTTGAATCATTTGATCCTGCCATAATCTCTGCCTGCAAGAAAGCTGAGTGGCAACAGTTGCAAAGCAAAGCTGGGAAAAAGCAGCCAGAAGATACGAAGCAGCAGCAGCCAATGCCTGAGTGTGCAGGCAGCCCAATGTGGGCAAAAGGATGGATTAGGCATTTGTTTGTATAGAAGAGTATTCCTGGCACCTATTGGTGCTCAAGAGAGCTGAAATTGGATACCAGTACCATTCTGCAAGCAAGGCATGTGATGGACATATAGTGTAGGCCGTTCTGCACTCCTTCAGAGAGCCCACAACTGCAGAAGGCCCAGTTTGTGTCTAGGGTAGAAGAAGACTGGGTTGCTGCTCCATGGGATGAGCTGAAGAAGACAGACCTATCAGAGCGTTGCTCAAACCAGGTGGAGACCATTTTTGAGTTCTAAGAAATTTTCATGTTACCAGCTGGTAACTATGCACAGCCATTCAATCACACGGCCATTCAGTCACTTGCCCACCAGTGGGATGGAGGAGAGACTAAAAATGAGAGAACTCATGGGTGGAGATACAGACAGTTAAATAGGGAAAGCAAAAGTCACAAGTGCAAGCAAAGTAAAACAGGGAATTCATTCACCACTTGCAATCAGCAGGCTGGTGTTCAGCCATCTTCAGGAACTCAGGGCTCCATCATGCATAAGGGCGACTTCGGAAGACAAATGCCATCACTCCAAACATCCTTCTTGCCTTCCTGCTTCTTCCCCCACATGTACATACTGACTGAGATGAAATATCCCTGGCGCCTGTTGGGGTCAGTTGTCCTGGCTGTGTCCTGTCCCAACTTCCCGCGCAGTCCCAGCCTTCTCGCTTCTGGTGCTGGGTGAGGAGAGGAAAGGGCCTTGACACTGTGTGAGCCCTGCTCAGCAGTAACTAAAACATTCCTGTGTGATCAACAGTGTTCAGCACAAATGCAAAACACAGCCCCACACCCGCTACTGTGAAGAGAATTAACTTTACCCCAGTCAAACCATCACACATGTCCAAAGCAGTGAAGAGCTCTGACAGACTTTCCAAAGAAAGAAGCCGTGCCTTGTAACTCTCCTTTTTCTTCTTGGTCATAGAACCTGTTCGCAGTATAACATGGCCAAAGACCAGCACAGACTGCAAGCAACACAGCTTTACTGAAGCTGTAAAAAATCCATTTTAAAGAAATTCATAGCCAGCTCTACCATATTCTCCCACTGTTTTAGCATTTGTGAAACTAGCTTTTCAGGAGAGTGGTTTTTGGTTTTTAATTAAAGCCATGAGTAGCATATTGTAGAAAACACACATTTCCCAGGCATTTCAAAAGCAACTTCATAGAATCACACAAAACAGAGCAACTTACTTTTGTGAACATTGGCACCAGTCCTCAGTCTTTAATTTCACTGCTGGGAGAGAAACTCCCAGAGAGCCTAAACTTCTGCCAAGAGTAATGCAGAAAAAATCATTAACAACAACAGACTTGTAAATCAGGACATTAAAGATTAGCTACTGTGTACCATTGCATGGTTAAAGCCAGGTAGGCCGGACTGCTCACAAAAATGAGCTGGCTCTCCATTCACGTATTCCACCAGACTTCCATGAAGAGGCCACCTGAACATGAACACCAGAATGCAGAGCTGGGGGCAACACATTCTGCCAACCGACCTGCAAGAGTTTCCAAAGGTCGCTGCCTCCAATTGAGCACCAGCTGGGCCACAGCTGACCAGAGCTCCATTCCTCCAAGCCTGAGCCCAGCACAGAGACGTGGTAGCAGAGATGACTGCAGGACCAGCTGGTTTGTGTCAGTTGGCTTTCATATAGTGTCCAAAGTAGGGACTTGACTCAAGTTTGGCCTTGAGGAACTCTGGTGAGGAATTGAGGAAACTGTTGGGAAAATATTTTCTAGGCAGCTGTCAGCTTTGCAAAGTAATTAACTTATCTCTTACATTTCTAAATACAGTGTGACTATGTGAAATAAGAAATGTATTGAACTTTTAAAAGTTTTTCAGTCTTCTGTATTTCAGACACATAAACATCTTCTAGTGAAGTGTAGACATTTCTGCAAAAAGTTATCAATGACCATACAAATGGCTCACGTTTCTTAGCTATCTTTCAAAGACCTCTAAAGATTGATGGGTAGAAATTTTGCAGCAAAATTCCTAGCTTCTTACCAGGGCATTAAGTGTTCAGTTTGAATATTTTTACGTGGATATATCAACTGCATTTTCTGGAAAGCACAAAAAAAATGGTCAGCTATCAAACAGCTCTGGTAACTACTCTAACACAGCTTTCACTTTCAGCAGTTCTACTTTGTAGTTAGTCAGCTACTTCAGCTCACCAGCACAGGGATGCTTGGCCTTCTCTTCCCTTCACCAGAGCTTCAGTGACCTGACAGTCATGCACCTCTTCCAAGGAATGCATTTACATACACCATCAATTGTGTATAATATATTCACCTAGACAAATTTCTTATCTGTGTTTTAAATAATATTTAAATGAGTTAGTTATGGATTATCCTGTACATATCAGAAAGGTTTCAGAGACTTTCAGGAAAGAGAATGTTGTGGGTTGGGAAGAAATCTGTCATTTATGCTTTTGCAAGTGGCTTAGAAATATAAAACCAAGATTTTAAATCTCTTCTAGAGCTATTAAAGAAAAATCAAATAATCTCACTCATTAATTAAATTTAGAAGAGAACTAGAATAACTTAAATGTAGATATGAAAACAATGTTTTCAGTATTTTCAGGAGTGTGACTTAAAAAAGACAATTTTTTCTGAATTTTATTTCTGTTTTGCGGATCTTTTGGGATAATAAATTTGAATGATTAACATGGACACTTTATGAGCAGTTGCACATGTGACTAATGGGGAGGAAAGAAGGAAGCTGGCTATCTCAATACATATACTCACAGGTTCATGTTAGTGTAACTATATCCAAATTTAAAAGCCTGATGCTAAGTCAATATGAAAATGTTATAAGGTCAGTCTCCAACAGAAAAACCACACAAACACACCCCAACCCCAAAACAAACTCCAAAATACCACCTATCAAATAAGAGAAAGGCAAGGTTGCTATAAATTCAACACATGTAATAGCATTTTGTAATATTTACTGGAACCTGCTAAGGTCCCTGAAAGTCTACATCTTTTGTTTTTTAAAGGCAACTTACAGTCTCATTGATTTAATGTGTTTATAGCTTCAGGAAGATTGTCTTAAAAGTTGCTACCTTTTCAGATGCATATCATTCCTATCAAAAGTGTTCATAGTACTCAGAAGATTATTGTAAATTACCCTGTACAGTCTTACTTTTCCAGATTTTGAATGCTATTTCTAAGGGGACCACACAATGCAGGCACTGATTAACAATGTCTTTTTACCTACCACAGAGACTAAACATGGATAAGACTACTTGAAAGGAGGAGTAAAGAACACTAGAACAAACTGAGACCTCATATGACAACCTAAATGTTGAGCATCAAACTTTTGTCCAGATCTTCAAAAAATGAGGTTAAAACTTTCTGCTGACATATGGCGTAGTAAATTTTAATGAAGTGAATATATAAGCACCTGCAGCTACCACGTAAAATCAAGAAGAAGCAATTTTTTGAACTTTCATTGCTATTTTTTTTGCTCAGTTGGAAATAAGTGGCTTTGTTCTTGCTAGGTGAGATAGGTGAAGTACTGGAATTGTATGTAAGCAGGGGATATGGTGTTCCAAAAGGTCATATTCTGTTCAGGTTTTGGTTGTCACTACTTACAGTCAAAGGTCTGTAAAAAGAGGCTTCTATTTCTGAGGTATGGTTTTGAAATCCTTAGTTTGCATGGCAGGTCCAAGAAGCTGAATGGAGAGGTTCTGTCTAATTTAAAAGGTGGGAAGATTGCTGTAAAACTTTTGTTCCAAGCTGTATAGAACAAGTGGGTTGTCCAGCTAGTGCAAAGCCAAGATTTATCCTAGACAGGCATTTAGTAAACTCACATCTTTAATATTTTCCTACTGGCTGTTTTACATGGCATCCTCCACAGAATGGCAGCTCCCATGAAAACTGTTAGGAGATAGTTTGGATAGTTTGCCTTCCTCAAACTTCAAAGAGTGAGTATTGTTTGCATCCATACTGGGATCTAGTGCTCAAAACATGACACTGCAATGTTTACTTCTGCAGATTTTAATCTCTTTTTTTGCTCTGGCCCAAGATAGTGTCCTTGTAAGGCACCCAGGTAGTTCAAGCAATTTTTACACTTCATATTTTATCATTAGACATCATTAAATCCTTATGTTCTGTCCACTTCTTCCGATTTTAGATACAGGATATTCTCAAATTATGTAAGACATTAAAAATAAGAGACACAATCTATCCACATCACTTGGGTCAAATATATAAAATATAAAATGTATTCTCCATATTCATAAAAAGCATCAAAGTGCTTCTACATTGCAATTCTGGTATCAAGGAAAAACCTTATTTACAATTTAAAATTACCTCTAAAGTTCTAATTTTATAAAATCACAAAATGGTTACTAATTGGGCAAAATAAGAATTCTTAATGTAGCCTGAACCAGTTTTGGAATTCTATGATGACTGGGCCACTATTCTTCTAAAGTCTTGTTTGTTTTTGGTTGCTAGACTAAAATATATGTGTCGATAAATAGCCAGATAGGTATCAGTGATGAACTGATAATATCAGACCCCATAGCAGTTGACCTTCTCTATAGGTGTCATGTAGCTATTAAACAGCCTGAGGGAAGGAACAAAATCACTAGTCTGCTGCAAGGTGCCACTCTGAGTGTGGATTCAACATTGTTTATTACCATTTCTGACTTTCTGGCTTTCAAATATAATCTGAACAACTGCAGAACATATCTAGAAATGCAAACATTCCTTGACCTTAATCCTGAACAATATAAAATAATTTTATTTTTTATGACCAAAGACATCCAAATTAAATATTAATTGATTGAGAGAGGCTCTGCTTCATTACTTGTCAAAGTCAGGTAAGATACCATGTGAGAGAAAAATTATTAGCTGAGAATACCAGAGGTGCATGACTAGCAAGATGTCTAATGAGTAGACAAATAGGTTACCAGGGTTCTCATTCAAAGTAACAGTGACTGAAGAATTTTGCAAATTTGTACCATACAGTCACTTTTAATTGCTGCAGCTTATTCCCAATATGCCAAAAAACTCAGTGAGAAGTCTTAATTGTAATAACACTTGATTTTTTCCTTCTCTTTGTATTATTATCTGTTGAGAATGGTTTTATTGTTTCCGGTGTATTAAAATGCTTCCCATGTTAAATGCTCCTGCTAATTTGCATATATTACACATTTTGATCAATAAATATAAACTTCCTTAGCAATATGCAGTATTGCGGTAGACACAACGTCACCCACAGCTTTATCAGTAATTCCTTGCATTTACTATTAAATAATTGATAAGATACGTCTTGTAATCACTGTTCAAGAAATTAATTTCAAAGGCAAGAGACACTAGTTTTGGTCAACCCATGTTGGGTTGTAATGAGTTAACTGGGATCATTGTTTCTGGGGCTGTTCATATCCCCAGACTTTTCGCAGCCCTGGCAGAGGCTGACTCTGTAATAAGTCTCACATTACACGTGGATTAGATTTGTAGAAATCCTGTAACTCAATAGGTACCTGCCTATTCTCTCCTGGCGTCAGGCTGCCTGCACTACTTTGCTCTGTAGACATACCTGGCATTCCACCCGTGCCTCTTCGCTGGCTAAGTGGGCTGGAGCCTGCCTACCAAAACATTGGGGTATTGTTGGGAAGGGGAGACCCCCTTGACAGACGAGCGAAGTGTGAAGTTAGCCTTGCAATGCCTTATTACCTTCCTATGAAGTATACATGCAGCTCTTTTAGACTTCCTTTATGCTGCAGTAATGTGGGAAATGAGATCTGCAGAAGCGTTTGGGAGTAGCAAAGGGGTGGAGATGTGCTGTAGACAAGGACAAAGCCAGTCCGACCCTAAGACCTTCCGCCTTCCCCCCAGCCACCACCACAATGTTTGTTTACACTGACTCAGGAAAAAAACAAAAACATATTTGTCAGTGCATCAAGGATGTGAAATGGCTTGATTTCTGGGAATTGTGCCAGGTATTATAAACCATTTTATTTTAACACCCATTCTTCATTTCACTGCATACCATTTGCTTAGCAATTAGTGAGAATTAGGATTTTCAAAATATTTGAATAAGATTAAAGCACCCATTTGCAGTGTTTAAGACTTTTAAAGTGAAGCAGCTATCTCACCAATGAAAACTTAGTCATGTGATTTTTAAATAGCAAAAGGAAAATTCTCAGTTTGTCACTGACAGTTTATGGTTTATATCCTGCAAATCTCGAAATCAATTACATTGAAACTCACTATAAAGCTTATAGAAGTATTATCAGACCAGAAGATCAGCCAACCTATTAACTTCTCATTGGGACTTTTTACAAATTTGATGGTGATTTTTTTTTTTTTTTTTTGGTGCATGTGAAATTTGAGATCCATAGCAACTCTTTCCTCCTCTTTCAGCAGTTCATCATCTCATCCTGGAAGATAATGAAAAGGCTCCTAGTATCTTCATGCACATGTGTATATGATTCTAACAACCTAATAACAGCATTGAACTTTAAATGTTAATAAAGTCTATGGTTTATACTAACATTAAAACGCTCTATTATTTTAAAGAAGAGGAAAAATTTCTGTAATGGGTTGCCATCACAGAGTGTATGGTACCAATTTATGCACAAAAATATCTGCTTCAGAGTTTTGGCAAATGTTTATATTAATGTATTGAAGTTCACAGCTAAAACTTCTTAGTTTAGTGAGATTTTACCTCAGCCATCAGAGAGAATGGTGAAAGATTGCTGGGGACATCTTTTGTTTTCTAATGTGCGGCCGAGTATTTTAGTTAAGCATTCAAGAAGACTGCAGGCATGTCCTTTCCAAATGCTGCAGTGGAGGTAGATTCCTGCCATCCAGCTAGTCCCTCCTGCCTTGCCAAGTGTCAGTGAACTGCAATGATTCTGCCTGAGTGATGTGCCCAAACAGCCTCCATGGGAGGCAGTGACTCTGCAGAAAAAGGCTTTGCAAGGAATAGCTGCTAACATCAGACTATTCATATGTGTTACCTGTGCTGGTTTTTATCTCTGTCCTCTCAGTGCATTTCATTCCCTCATATTTTTATAAAGGAAACCCTTTTTGGCTTCATGGTAGTATTTTTTATTTTGTATTTTATATTTTATATTATTTTATATTTTATATTTAAAATACTTCCAAGCCTTGTACTGTTCTGATGAACTGTTATCTTAGTAGGGATAAGTTCAGACTGAATTTTACCTATGAGGTTTTGAAACACACTTTTAGAAATTCCTGTGTATAGGAATTACTTGTAACACAAATGAACATTTTTCTCTTAATATAATTACATCTCTTACTGCTCACTGTTCATCCAGCAAATCGAAATATGGCATGAATTCAACAAGCTTCAAAAGAAAATAATAACCTTCAGTACCTTTTGTTTCTCTTTTCCTTTTAATTGAGCACACTATCCTAGAAATAGAGAGAGATTTGTGTAGTTTTTTCCCCCCCACCCCATTTCTGCTGTATCCAAAATATTTCTGTTTTCATGTTCCTTTTAATACAGCGTATAACTTCATTCTACTCTAATACATTTAATCCATAACTTCATTCTACTCTAATCGTATAACTTCATTCTACTCTAATACATCCCCAGTTGATGTTGCTGGGGAGCAATGCAATTAACAAAGCCTGATTCCTGCCGTTTGTCCCACAAACCCCTTCAGTTCTATCCTCACACCACAGCAGCTCCTTTGTGCTCCCCGGTCCCTCTCATGCCTTCACCCACAGGCAGCAGTGCTGGAGCCGGTTCCCAAGCCTTGTGCTGGCTGATCAGCCGGCCAGCACTGCTGTGACATTTGGCAAACAGCCTGCTGCCAACCGCAGGCTGCCCCTCAGCAGGAGCCCTGATTTGGATCGTTCCTCTGTTTACATCGATTTTCACGAAATTTACAGACACATATTTTTCTGCTACTCTCGCCTTTTGAATTTGCTTGAATATAGCTGCTAACAAAGAAAAAAGTACTATAATAGGGCAACCAGGAGGCAAACAACACAGCTGCATAAACCAGATTTCCACATTCAAACTAAAATCCACATATGCAGCAATGAAGGTCAGGCGGTGGTCTCAGTCTGAACAGTTAACATGAGGGTGTCCAAAATTCGACCAGCTTCAAGGAGTTTTCCTTTCTTGTTAGTTCAGTGGCACAATTTTCATGCCAGTTTCCTGCCAAGCAAATTGCAGAGGGTTTGTACAACTGAAAGAGCTTGAGTCTGAGTCTCTGGTGACAAGCTTGCTGCAGCTCCAATCAGGGCTTTATAGCTTCCTAAAAAAAATAACAATGCTGCCAATTGTAACAAATGTGAAGTGTCTCTTTGACATGAAACCACTGCCTATTAAAATGAGCCAAAAATATGACAGTTTCATAGAAGACTCTTTTTTATCAGCTGAACACTTCTCCGCACATCACTTGGGTCAAATTCAAATGTAAAATCATGGTACCTGAAGGAAACAAACTGTCAAGAGTCTTGTATAATACTCACTGAGTCCTCTTCTTTTAAACAAGGCTAGTACTTATGTAGTTTTCTTGATAGTAAAATGTGAAGAATCTCAACAATGGCAGGGAATGCAGGATGAAAAGTCCCTTTTTCCATTGCAATATTTCTGGTGAAATAGCTTTGTTATGGTTTATGAATTCCTTTCAATAAAAAAATCTATGAGCAGTATTTTGAATGAAATATTTTTTTCAAGGTTGAATGCTAGCTCTACCACTCAAATAGGAGAAATTACTTCCCAGTGGTATGCCAAATTACTTGTTAACTGTTTCAGCAGCAGGATACGATGATTCCTTATACTAGGCTTGTTGTAGCTTTGTTAGACACTTTCATGCCTCTAATTTCTGAAACCTGCATTATCAGAAGCAGTTTTCTGTCGCTGAATTCAGTTCAAAAGCCAACAATTCAACTAAATCAGTACAGCTGAATATGTTTCACAAGCTTATAGATACAATTTCCAGATATCTAGTGTTTATTAAGTGTTTGGGTAGATATGGTTAAAATTAAATATATGCATGTGATTAATTTTTGCCTAGATGACAGCATTGGGAGACTATTGCTGGAACTAAGTGGGTAAATTAAAGTGACTTCAGGTTCTGGCTTTCCCCACAAATTCTACAAGAGAATCTAACTCTAGCCATGAATGCTCTAAATTCTGCACTTTTAATGGGTCCTTGTGCATAGGTTGAATAAAGCTGCATTAGGCTAGTAAAAATTATCTGAAAGAGTCTTGTTTAAAAATGCTACAGGTGACTAAATTTCTACGGATACCTATCTCTTTTCTGATTATCTGGTTTTGTACCTTTACATTATTGACAATCTGTATGAGCAGCTTGGAGCCACAGTTGTGCCAAGTCTAATGGGACTGAAATTGCAACGCATTAGCTGCATATCAGAAATCTCCACCCAAGTCTCATCCTGCATCTCCTCCACACTTTTAAAGCCCAACTTTATGTTACGAGGTTTCCAGTCTGACTTTTTCTGGAGAACTCTAGGGCCGCATTTTGGCAGCCTGGGTTGTCTCACTTCTTTGAGATGGGAAGAATTAGGGCAAATTAGAGCTGATCACCAATCCTCTGTTGTGAGCTGCTGTCTCTCAGTCAATACTGTTATCAGAGAACAGAAGGAAGGATGAAGGAGGGAAAATCTACCTCCTACCCTCCCCCCTTCTCCCACCTCTGTTTCCTGGATTCCAGAATCCTTTCAATGAAGAGAGTCTGACTCAAAATAAGTTATTCTTTAGCTTATGTTTCTGCATAGTTTTAGTCTCCACTCCTTCACAGCACGTGCAACAGACATTGTCAGACTCAGTGTTCAGACAAAAAGCAAGTGGTAGCTAGAAAATTATTATCTATTAATCACAGTTTACATGACAGGGAAAAAAACCTTCCCGCCCCCTTATCGTAAGACTGAACAGCAAAACCTTCCCTCCTTTTTGAAATCAAATATAAGACAACCAGGGAAGAAAGTGCCAGTGAATCAGGGAAAGAAAATACTGTTTTCATTAAAAATAACTGCGAGGGTTAAGAGAAATTTGCAGTGAAAGCTTTTCAGAGAGCAGTGAGGAGTAGAAGCGCCCTTGAAAGATCTGCAATACTACTACACTTGGGGTGTTTCATGCAAACATTGTCCCACTCAAACTGTATAGACAGCTGTCCTTTCATGTTCTACCATGTCTTTGCCCTAATGTCGTGGTTAATCAGGCTAAAGCGACATGTTAAATTCAAGAGTAAAACACAACATCACTTTATCACAGTCCTTATTTCATTTAGCTTTCATGAGAAGAAAGAAAGTATTCACACTGTCTAAAGGGCTGACTTAGTTCATTAAGATGGAGGGAGTAGCAATCAGGAGAGAGATGAGTGTTGTGAACCACCTCCTGCACGGAGAATATCTTTATTTTTAATGGCGAAGCACTAGGCCAGACCCCAATGTGCAAATGTGTGGCATCTTGGTGTGTTTTTAGTCTAACCTTCACTCCAGACCTCTTGCAGATTAAGGAATATATGGGAGATGTGAATGACCAAGCAGTAGGATCCATATTAAAACCGTGGCAAAAGCAGCTCAATAGTGTAGGTAAATTTATTAATATCTTGCTTTATTCTTTTGTACAGGTACTTCTGGAATTACTTATTCTAAATCATGATTTTTTTTTTGTCCATGGAGAATCGTTACCTGTGGAGGCATCTTAGGGACTCTGTACAGCAGTGCCATCTTTGCTATCAAGTCAGCACTTTCCATTTCCACATCTCTTCAGACAGAACGCGTTGTTTCCTGTAGCTTCTATTTTCTGAAATGGACATGGCATAACACTCTATTACTGATGAATATTTTATTCATAAAATGGAGCTAAAAATGTATTTGTGCCACTCTAGGGCCAAAGAAGTATCTCCATTTGTGATTTTATTGTATTGCTGTAACATCTGGAAGACCTAAGCAGGATTAAAACTTCACTGTTGGCAAAGAACACTGAGGTTGTCAGAGTTATTTTCTTCCCCAGGCACATTAAAAAGATAACCAGGAGAGCAGAAATGCATAAAGGATCTTTGTGGCATTACTGGAAAAAAACTTTAAATATGTATAAATAGATAGACAGACAGACGTGTTCACAGCTCCATTTGGATTTTCAGCAATGATTTGGAAAAGAATGGGGAATGAAATGAGCAAAGCAGGAAAAACAGGGAGGAAAAAAAAACATAAAAGGGATCGTGTTTTAACTCGTTCAAAATTTTATTAGTTTATTACATTATAAACTATTTGCCCTAGACATACTTTATATAATCTCTCACTTAATGTTTTGTGACAGCTTTAATACAACAAAATTAGATATGCTGCTGCAATAGTCCTGACAGCTACCTGGTTTCCATGCATTAACACCATTGGCTTCTTGCCCAATACAAATAAACTTGAAAGGCTAGAGAGCACATCCAGTGAAACCAAGTAGCCTAAAACTAAAAGGTAGAGCTCAGCATCGTGGAATAAAATACTATTGCAAGGGAAAGCTTTGATGATATCATTAACTGCATTAGAAACATATATATATATTTTTAAAAAAGCCCTTGAAACAAAGGCATTTAAACTCTAACTGCACAGAGAGGACTCTCATGAAAATGGTAGACAACAATTAGAACTCACACAAACATTTTTCATTTTATTGTGGAATTATATTTGCATGTCATATTCCATTCTGTGAAGAAGTGCATGTAGCCTACAAGTTTTGCTGTGTCCTGTACTGGAGGATGGACCTCTGAGAGGTGCAGCTGCACTGGTCAAGCAGAAAAGCTACTACTAGGAGTTTCACTTCTTGTCAGAGGTTGGTATGTTTGCTTAGATCTGAGTGCTGTGCTTTCATAACTGAGTCCATATAACTGGAAATGAGATGAAGTATTGAAAAGATTTTCCAGTAAAAATTTAAGACTTATTTGATTAAAGTTTGGTAGTGACAATGTAAGTGTGCATAGAGAAAAAGGTATTAGAAGCTCAAACACTTTTGCTAGTTAGGAAAAGTATAAAAAAAGAAGAAAGTAAAAACTAATGTTCAGCTAGCCTCATGTGGGAATACCTTCCACTTCTTCATTTTTCTTCTCCATTAATTAATGAGTATGAAGGATGCATATTCCAGTAGAGTAATCCTGTTTGTCTCTTGAAGCTTTCCTGAAACAATGGAAGGTCTGGCATTAATGGAAAAGCTATGGATTCTGATGGAATGCAACCTCTCTTTAACCTATTTACTGACTCAGTGGAAAGGGCATAGAATGCCAACATTGCTAATAGTTCTGAATTTCTGGTCTATAACTTCAACTCATTTTTATCTTTTTATGGAACCACAAGGCTTTTGCAGCATAGAATAAAAAAAAAGCAATATGCACCAAACAGGTGGTACTGGCACTAGGACAAATTGCCTACCCATTCAAAAATTTTCTCATTTATTCTGATGAAATGGTGATGAAGGGGACTGATCTGAGGTTGAGTCATAAAAAACCTTCAAGTACAGAGATTCTCATAAGCTGTTTTATTTTCTCACAGGTTCAAAGTATGATTATTCATCCTGCCTTCCCTAATATAAGCATACAATCTCAGCTAGTGGAGAGATAAAATTATAAAATATGTTACCTTGCCCCTTCTCCAAACAAAGCAGTCCTCTATGTATTTCACTCCCTTGGGTGTTCACATGAGTGAACAAACCAAATGTGGCAGATGTTATTCGCATTCCTAATTGCACAACTGGAAGCTGATCTCATCCTGTAGCAATGTATACAGAGTACTCAAGAAGAATCTGAAGAAAAAAGAAGTGCTCATCAAATCATATTGCACCAGTTGGGAATTTTTTGATCCCCAAAGCAAGTTGCAGTAGCATCTGGAAGGAAATCTCTCCACTAAAGACTTTTAGGCTACATCATTCTCTGTTCTTTCCTTCCCTAATGCTTAAAAAGTGCAAAGAGATTCCATTTAGCCAGGAATTATTACTATCCGCTGCTCAAAAATGCCTTGCTACTTGAGTAAGAGCTACATATACGGTTTGTGTTTTATATCAATATCGTATTGCCATAATGTATCATGCTAAAATGAGATTCTGCTTCCTCAGCTGCTTAAGTGCTTTACTTCTTTTAATCTAGCAGTTTATATAATATGTTTTACCTTACATCGGCATATCTGGGTGAGTTCTTTGGTTTATTACCGAGCGGGTTGGACTGTGTGCTCTAGTGGCTCATTTCAGCTTTAAAATTGATGTGTTTTATAGAGGCATGAATAAAGATTTTGCATTTGATTGAATAAATCTCAGAAAGAGTCCAATTCAGGAAACAACATAAGAGCCCAATCCTATTCAATTCGGGAAAACTTAAGTACTTTTCTAAGAGCAATAGAGCAAATTGTAGCATGTGTTCAAACCTAAGCATGGTATTAACTGCTTAGAAAAATCCACCACGTGCTTCAATTTTCTAAAGGGATGTAGCAAATTTTTCAGAGAAAAAGAAAACTTGTTACTTGGAATTTTTATTTATAGGAATAACTGAAATGCAGGAAGTCAGCAAAACCAGTGAGAGATCACTATTTGCAGAGTATGGGAATATCAGCCAATTAGAGAAAATGGACTTTCATTTCTTGGAAATGTTTCTTCCACACAAAGATATTATTAGTTTGGGTTTATATACCGCTGATTTCCAGCAAACTGAGATTTTGGGTCAGTCAAGATGTCTCAGGACAATCTGAGTTGCACATTCCCCATGCTCAACCATTGCAGTCATGCGCAGGTTGTACTTCTTTTTCATTACTCTGCAATATCACCTGTGTACATAGTCTTTTAATGCAGCAGACTGAAGTTACGAGGAATAGTTTCTCAGTCCGTGGGAAAAGGGCAACCTACCAATCATTTTCTATGGGGAAAATGTGTGCATGTGTACAGTTAACATAAAATAATTGATGTGATGCAAGCTACAAATACTTGAGTTTGTGCCCATGCTCTGCCTTTTCAGTCAGATAAGAAATGTTCTCTTCTCTCTACAGAAAATTGGCCCTGAGTTCATCTTAGCTTTTATTTTCTCTGAAGTGGTTTATTTTTACTGTGTCAGAACTCTTATCATGGTTCACAAATGCATTATGATTGCAACCTCCTTCAGGTAGGAACAGTACAAACATGCGAAAACGCTCTTGTTGTGTGTTTCCCATCTGACAGCCTCCAGTATGAGTTACACAAATATGAAACCCTGCCCCAACACCCGTGCAAAGTCCTTCAACAGTATCTTGAGTTTTTGCCAACTTCTACTCGTATGCATTTATGCGTATACACATGCATACACATGCATACACATATAATACATACACATATATGTACTGACTATATACATACATGTGTGTATACATATATAAGTACAGTGTCAGTAAGTGGCCTTAAAGGGTCAATACAGCCACTGAACTCAAGTTTCTAGTCTCTCTTGGAATTCTTGGCATGTACTGCCTGGTCTCCAGGTGCCATTCCATAAGGGTATCGTCTCCACTCTGTCCTGTGTCAGATATTCCACTTTCTGCTGACATCTCTGATGCCCTAAATAATTGAATGACCCTGGCTTCTATGTTTCTGATGCTAACTCCCACCTCAAATGCAATCACAGAGGGGATGTATGTGCTCTATCCCTTCCATCTATTGACTTTCTTCTTCCCTGCCCTATGCAGCTGGTCACCAATTAGCCCCCATCACATGTGACTGCACAACTCACTCAGGCTAAAGATACCAATCTCTCGTACCTCTGTCTTGGCCAAAAATCACACCAGTTACTAGCTAATGTAACCACAGTAAAATGTACAGCAGTGAGATAAGGAACAAAAAGATGTGCTTAATCAAAATTATTTTAAAAGCATCAAATAGGGTCCATGTCTGTCGAAGGAACAATCAAGAGTAGAGAGGATGCGCAAGTGGAGTTTCAAGAAGAAAGCTGACGTGGCTATACACACTGGGCCTGTAGAGAGTATTTTAGGCTGTGTGCCAGTAGGATGTAGAAGCAAGATTGTCCAAAGGTAAAACTGGTTGTGAGGAGAGTAAATTGAAAGGGTCTGTGATTTACAGAAAAGGAAAATATAATTTTTTTTCTTGCAAACTGAATTTTTCTGGCATGAAGTATTCTAAAGAGATCAGTTATTTATGAGTGAGGGGAACTGAATGTAGGCACCAAATGAAAGGTGCTGACTTAGAATGCAAACTTTGCATCCTACTTAGTTATGTGTGTGATTTATACACTATATCTGTACATCTATAGATAATGAGTATACATACACACACACACACATACATGTATATTAGACTATAAGTATTCTGAAATTATTTTTACTTTTGGTCTGTAAGTATTGCTATAGTAGAATAGACCTGTATCTCACTTCAGCCTGAATTCTAGCACTGCTTAGGGAATTAGTATATGACACAGAGCAAGGAACCCTTCTCCTTGCAGCGTTCCCACCAACATTATTCCTATCCTTAGCATTATCATTAGAGAGGATTTTTCACACAATGACATGGCTTGAACCTTGACATTTTTTGGTCTTCTACTTTTCTTCCTTTCTCCTTCTTTTTATGAATAATTCAGGATTGATTTTGAGCAGAGAAAATAATTTAAACAAGGAATTTTTCTCTTTCTCCACATCTCGCTTCCAAATCTACACTTACTACTGTGGAAAAAACAAGAGTAAAACCCTAAACAAACAAACAATCAATCAACAACAATAGAAAAAACCCTCAAAATCAAAAAAAACCTCAAAAAGCATACCAGCAAATATAAACAATATTCATAGAATAAATTAAAAATAAAATTGGAAAAAGGGACCCTGTGAGATGATTTAACCACTCCCCTGTACCAGCCCCTAATGTCTAACCTGAATCCTCTCTTCGTACTTAAAACTGATACGTTTCCCTATGTTCTATTTTCGTGTACCTGTTTCATGTTCTCTGACTGATATAACAGCACAGATTTTTCTCAGGCACCTAAATTATGAATCCCAGTGACTATTTTAAATGAAAAAATGTCCTGATGCTCAGCTTCCTTGAATGTCCCTTATTGTCATGCTGTCCAGAGCATAGAGACTGACAAAAAGGAAAATAAATCACTTCTGTTACTAAACCTTTGCATTCTAATTAAGCACTTCTTACTGAACATCCATCTTTTGCCTCACACCTGGTCACTAGATATTTTAAGAGTTTTGCATCAAGAGAAATCCAGTCTGCCCTGCCAGATGTCAGGGCAAGGCCATTTCTGCAGAGATTGCTCCCATGTCTCACGGTCCCCTTCCTCTGCCTGGCAGATGGTTCAGCCATGGGGTGACAAGGGTGATTTCCCAGTCTGGAAAACTTTTTTTTCATCCTCTGTAGTTTCCTGAGGGCAAAAGGCTAAAACAATGGTGAGGTCCTAGTCACTTTAACAGAATTTCATCTGTCTTGGGAAGGTCTTGCATTTCTAAAAGATAATTAAATCTATAATTCTGATAAGTTGTCCTTGGCCCATATGCCTAGAAAAACCCTACAAAAGGGCCAGTTAAAAAAGTATAAAAATACATAATAAAAGTATTAATTAAGATGGTGTAGCCTTGACTTCAAGTGAAATATTTATATAGAGAAGACAAAGGGAGGAATGGAATTATTTTCTCGCAGCTCAGAAAACAGTAAGTATTTGCAGTGTCCTGGGTGGACTGCTGTTGTCCTTCATTGTGATCATAGTAGAAAATTCCTGGGGAGAGAAACCTCAAGTTATACTAAGAAAGGTCAGTGGTCAAATATGACACAATCTGTGAATTATACAGAGCTAGATCATCTGGTTTGATGACCAGAATAAGTCCACATTGTTTTCACAAAAATTCATATTGAATGAAGTAGAGATGAACAAATTATACTCCAACAATTTACCCAAGACACAAATCTTGGTGCAAAAAACCCCACAGATTTTGTGATGGAATAATTTATTCCTCTGAGACAAAGTAATTGCATTGTAGATGCTTGAAATAAAAGAGATAAGAAAGGCAGGGAATAACAGGAGAGATGCTAAAAGTCACGGATCTGTTGGAGCAAATCCAGAGGAGGGTCACAAAAATTATCAGAGGACTGAAACATCTATCCTATGGGTGCAGGCTGAGAGTTGGTTTTGTTCAGCCTGGAGGAGAGAAGGCTCTGGGGAGACTCTATTGCAAACTTTTAGTACTTGAAGGAGGCTTATAAGAAAGATGGGGGTGGACCTATTAGTGGGGCCTCTAGAGACAAGGCAAGGGGAAATGGTTTTAAACTAAAGGGGGGCAGATCCCACCTAGATATAAAGAATAAATTTTTTATGAGAATGGTGGTGAAACACCAGAACACATTGCCCAGAGAGTGTGTAGGCACCACATCTGTGGAAGCATTCGAGATCAAGCTGGAAAAGGCTCTGACCAACCTGCTCTAGGTGGAAGGTGTCCCTGGTAATTAGAAGAGAGTTGGACTAGATGACCTTTAAAGATTGCTTCCAACCCAAAACATTCCATGATTCTACTCTATGATTCTGGTTTTTATACCCACACATCCTGTATCCTTCTACCAGCAGCAGCTTAGTTACAAACAGAAATGCCTGGCCTTGTGGTGCTGATCTATGTTTTTCATAGTGTAAGCAGAATACATGTAACAGGATGTGTCTGTGCTTATTGCATTGGGAGGCTAAGAATATATCTACAAACTTTCCCTGAAAACACAGATGAGCTCCCCACTACATACCATGACCCATTTTCTTGTTGATGCTAGTGTTACAGGAGGCATCTGAGGCTGTGCTTTTGGTAAACTTAGTAACTCTACTGTGTAACTACAGAGCTTGCGTTGAGAAAACAACACAAAATATTGCAGGCAGGACTGCAAACTGACTCTTTCTAATGGGACTCAGAATCACAAATTCAGTGAGGGCACAGAGTGCAGGATAATGTGTAGGTATATATTTGCTCTATTTGTGAATGAAATGGCTAGCAACAACACAGAGACACTCATCTCTGTCTCTGTGCAAACAGCAGGAATGAAGAATGCCTCCTAGTTCCCATTTCTGGGCTTTCACCAAGTTCCCATTCTTTGTATGGACAACGCCTGACAAGTTCTGTTCCTTTCTTCTACTGCTGCAAGCCATCGTATGCAAGCCAGAAGGGACTCCAGCCAGGGCCCCCACAAGGACAAACCAAACCTGGGGAACTCAGACTGTAAACTGCAACATTAGAGGGTAGCTGCCTCCAAGTCTAAAGTTCAGCCAAAATTTATAGAGTGATCAGAGCTATGCTAGTAGTAGCTGTCTGCATTTAACAAGCATAATTTCCATTCCTTTTCTTTTCTTTTTTGTTAATTCAATCCTTAAACTTTGTTTGCTTTTAATATGTATTTGGCAAAAATGAAAAAAAAATACTTTTTTTCCTTCACTCTGCTTGTCAAATCAAAATTAAAACCAGCAGTTTTTAATTTTGAAAATCTTGAAACAAAATGGTTGGGAAATTTCTCTCTTCCTTGTTCTTGCCACTATGGGGGTTTTTTTTGCACAGAATTATCCTTCAAACTTGTGAAGAGTCCACTGAAGATGGAATCACTAGCATTTATTTGTGATGACTGAATAATACCATCTTGCAAATATGGAGTAGCATATGCAATATTAGATGAATAAGCTACGCTCAGCCCTGTTCACTGCTGAAAGCAGACACTGCTGGTGTGAGATGTGGTGATCCTGCTCCCCCAGGAAGATGTGACTAAAATCTCTGATGCCCATGAATCTCCCACCTGGAGACTGTGTTCGTGCTTCCCACTTTATGGGATGCACCTGCCTTGTTTCAAATACCTGAGATATTAAAAGTAGCTCAGTCACTATGACTTATAATCACAAAGAGCTGATGCCTGAAGTTTGGAGCAAGCCTGTAACCTGGAATATAAAGTATGTTTCAGGGAATGTCATTTAACTGCATGAAATAGGCCCAAGTTTGAGAAGATAAGCCTGCTAGAGACAAGTCCAGGAAAAACACAACATTTATAATGCATCATGAGTGTTTGTATATATGCAACCTAATGATGCCCCAATTTATATTCCAAAATAACTTATTTTTACTTGCTCCATTAATTGTTCTAATAATCTAAAGTAAATGGTTGAAAATTAAAGGAAGACATTTATAGTCTCCTGTTTATAGTGGACCCCGTATATTCAGCATTATCTCCATATTTTTCTAAAATGTTTATGTGCAAATGATTTTCACTCCAGTAAACTCATCATGCATGAATAAAAATATATGCTTAGTTATCAAAAGATAATTAGGTGAGACATGTATGTTTTGTCATAATTAATATTCTGTCAATAGGCTAGATAAGAAAGCTCCAAGGGTTAATGCTTTCCTGCTCTGTATCTAACATTGCCAGTGAATTTCTCTAGCTCACTCCATTAATCCAGTCAGCACAATGGATCAGGTTAGAGATGTGTCTCAATAAATCACTCTCAAGTGCTGGGGGTAGGAGTACCTAATTAATCAGCACTGTCATTATGTTTGACTTGTAGCTGCCTTACTGTGTATGGGATGAGAATTCAGTGTATTTAACCTGCACACACTCTTAAACAGATCTCCAGTAGTGATGTAAATTTTAACCCTTGTATGGAAAAAAACAACCCATGATTCTATAAATGGCAGATGAAATGCTTCTTATTAATAAACTAATCTACAGGTAATTTATTCTCCTCCCCATGTGCCCACACCCCCTTCTTTCCCTAGGGGCCATTAACATCCTGCAGCATTTTATCTCTTTTAACACCAAATTTCTGAAGTTAAATGCAACGCTAGAGTTCATCACAATCCCCAGCTGCACCTGATAACTTTCCCCCTCCCACTTCCCATCCATCTCTGCTCCCCTTATCCCCACTGTCCCCAGCTTTTAGGCCATTTGTCCCCAGAGGAAGACTCCCAGTCCATCCTCACTGTCACTCTGGCCAAACTCCCCTGCCCTTATATACAAGAGGCCTGTTACACTAATTGCACCAGTAGCCACCGGTCTCTCTATCCACTTTTACTCCTTAGCTTCCTTATTCCATAGGCATGCCTGGAAGATAAACATGTCCTTCCTGGCTCCCTCTATTCACTCTCCTCCAGGTTTAGACAGCACCTTGTCATCTCTAAAAGAGAGATTTTTTACTCTACTTTTTCAAGTTTGGAACGGCAGTTGAGTGTTATCTTTCCAAATGGAAATTTTTATATATTCCCTATCAAAATAATTGCACTGATATGACTCTTTCCTTTCTGCATACGTTGATCCTGACACTTGTCTTTTTTTTCAGAATCCAGTGAACACACACATACTGGTTTTGCATTATTTTAACATCCAGGTGGTAGCTGCCTCATTTGTCGAAGTGGAAAACGATCTCTAGAGGCATCAGTTCTGCCTGTCCAGGATAAACATTAGCAGTGACGTGGTGCAGAGCCTGGAGTAAATTCCTGTCCATGTGATTTCTGCTCTCTACACTGGCATTCAAGGCACAGCCTGAAGAGTACAGGGCCATGAGAGGAAGACAGCAGAGAAAATGCCGTTCCTGCCCGTGGTAGGGCTGGCCCCTGGCAACCTGCAGGAGGAGGATGCTGTGAATTCAATTAGCCTGTGGTAATAAGGAAACTGAGAAGATGGTCCCTAAAGTAGAAACTGTCGGCTAGGGCATAAAGAAATGCAATAAGAAAACACACACTTATATCAGTGTCTCCAACCTCATCTATATGTACATCGAGAAAGTCACAAGCAGATCTGTGCATTTACCTCTGCTTGCAACATAGACAGTGTCTTGGTTTATTTATTTCTGATGTAAGGAGACAATTCTTGTGGATTTCGGAAGGAATCCATGTGTGCAAACCAGCCTGACTCTTTATCCATTTTCTAGGCCATAAGGAAAATAGTATCCACTTTGAGAACACCCTCACTAACAATAACATTTTTAAAGCTATTTATTTTGCATATGTGTTTACATTACCACCTACTTCTGATGTGATGATAAACTGTATTAACTACTTCTTCTACTAACTCAGTACTTAATACCTTGTCGTTGTTGAGATGGAAACATTTATGTGACAAAAACCCCTGAAACATTCTGAAAGTACAGACCCTAATTTTTATACTAGATATGGCAAAATCTGTGATGTGACTGTAACACTTTTCTGTCTCAGTTTCTCTCTCCTTTGAGAAAAGATGTGTAATCGTTTCACTTTAAAGTGATTTTGAATAATTATTCATTAATGTCTGTGCATACTTCCAGCCAAATTCTGATCATTCAAGAGAAACCTAAGAGGGATCACCCATTCTGAGCTAGCTGCATGGTGAACACTAAATGGTACAATGTGCTGGATGGTGGGTATAATTCTGACACTACAGACAGTGCCTCCTGCCAGTATCAGAGCTGTACAAATTTTTTGTTTTATGAAAACTGCCTGCCTCTGTAATAAACACTGGTATCATACACAAGCTTGTGTTCAGATTGCAGAACTGCTTCATTTTTTTCATTTCCTAAGTTTTGAATGCTGGACTTCTACGATCACAATAATCTATAGTGTAAGTGGGAAGTGACAAACACAAAATAATATTGGCATATCATTTAACATTTATTTATAACATGCTTCATGCCACATCAGCTGCAGCAACCTTCCTACCGCGCTGCAACAAATGCATCAACCAGATCAGGACCACCCTCCAGAGCCCAGGGCCCACACCCAGCTTCCGTCTCCATCCTCTCTTCCCCATGCCCTGGCAGCAGGGTGCTGGCATGGGGTACTACCGCAGATTGGACAGGCAGAGGGGCAAACCCCAGGAGCAACAGCAGGGCCAGAGCTTCTGGAGGAGCTCGCAGGCTCAGTGCAGTAGCTTAGGCTACTGACACTGATGATATTGGTGACAATTAGTGGAGTGCGAATAGAATGGAGATGAGGAGAAGATTCATCTGTGACACTATCCATCATCTGTGTGTTGCCCCAGGCAATGTGAGCAGGCTGCCGTTTTCAGTGGAGCTGCCACTACTATGGACCAGCTTTAGCCTTCTTGTGGGGCAAAAGCACTTCAGTAACTTTTTCCAGTAGGGCTTGGAAAAACAATTGTTTTGCTTTTTGTGTTTCTCAGAGTATGACTGAATGTCTGTGCAGGTAGATCAGTAAGCCAATTTTTGGAGTTATACTTTTGCACAAAAGTCCATTTCACATAAGTCAGTGCTAAATTGTGGTAAATTCCAAGTGTCAATTAAAACAAACAAACAAAAAGGTTTAATTCCTAACATACTTCAAGCACAAAGATGATAAACAATTAAAAACAAGCTTATCTGTTTCCCCACTGTAAGGATGTCACTTTCATAACAGAACCTTTGGTTTTACATTTGGGTTTTTTTTCAGTGAGTAGTTGTATCACTTTCTTAACATATTATAGAGGTATCTTTTTCCCTGTTAGTCTGGAAAAATTCTCATTCTCCTCTATTTCAGCTTTATATCATCATGAGCCACCAGTTCCCATTTTAGTGCCCATATACATTTCTCCAGAAAAGTAACACACTTTGTTCATTGCAGACAATATTTATAGATTCATCACTTACCGCATGCGCAGTATAATGTGCTTGTACCTGACAGTGTAATGCCAGGTACAAAGCTCATGTCACATATTTTTACATCATTAAGAAAGTGTTAGTTTCAGGTTCGGTAGGAAATCACTTTTTAGTATTATTTCACTCTTATTTGAATTATTGCCTACCCTACAGAATTTATTTATATCTGGGACTCAAACCTTATTCATTGGTTGTAAAGGTGTTGTTCATGTGAGTTGAAATAATGCACACAGTTTGCTGAACTAGATCCTGCTAGAAAAAAAATGCACATACACACCTCATTTTATACTCCCAATTCCTATTTCCCAGAAAAAATTCCCAATCATTCTTTTCTCCTGATGACTTTGCATACTTAGAGTTCCTCCTTTCTTTGTTTCAGAAGATCTTTCACTCAGATTAATAGCATCTAATTGAGTTAATTTGGTTCCTATACATTCTCTTTACCTTTGCACCAACAAATATAAGCAGGTTCTTGTGTATTCCAAGCAAAAAAAATTCAAGCATTATTTCAGATCCCAGTTTTTTTCCTGTGGAATCTTTGTGGGACACAGTAGAACTTCATTTCATCACTTCATACAGACTGGTTAGTCTGTACATGTGTCTGTCATAAATTTGTAAATGTGTTTTAACTAGGGAATCAGTTGGTATGTGACTGTAACGTGAATTATTCTTAAATATATTTGAATATCTAGATTGCAGAAGTTTTATAAATCTCATTTTCACAGTCTGTGTAGGGCTTTTCAGTTCATTAGCTAAATACTAGCTTGAGAGGTTATCAGCCACCACCTCCACTGTGCAGTGTCTGGTATCACTGGAGAATTCACTTACTAATTCGCTCAGATTAGATAGCATTAGAATTGTGAGTTTGTCAGAGAGAGCAGGCCAAAACTGTGTCCCTTAAAGGTAAAAACATGCAACTTAACTTGAATATAGCTGATTGTCAGAAGACTGGTGTATGCTAAGGGATCAGTATGTCTTCTAATAAAAGATTATCACCAAAAGACAAACAGAAAAGCCACTTTCTGACAAGGAAAGATACTTTTATTCCTTACAATATTGTAAATCTCAAGGAACCCCACTGGAATTAAATAATTTAGATTTACACTACCCTTTTGTATTTCTTTCTTAGTTCTGGAACCTACATCTACTCTAAAACCAGTTCTCTTACTCATCTTCCACTTTAAGTTCACCAAAAGAGAAAGAAAGCTTGCATAAACTTTTTTGTTACAATAGAATCATAGAATCTGATGAGTTGGAAGGGACTCATAAAGATCATTGCTACTCCTGGCCCTGCACAGGACACCCCAAGAGTCACACCATGTGCCTGAGAGCATTGTCCAAATCCTTCCTGAACTTTACCAGGCTTGGTGCTGTGATGACTTCCCTGGGGTGCCTGTTCCAGTGCCCAACCACTCTCTGGGTGAAGAATCTTTTTATATTCACCAACATAAACATAAACCTCCCCTAACACAACTTCAGACCATTCCCTTGGGTCCCTCTGTGCTGGCTGGTCACCACAGAGAAGAGATCAGTGCCTGCCCTTCCTCTTGCCCTCACAAGGAAGTTGTAACTGCAATGAGGTCTCCCCTCAGTTTTTTTTCCAGGCTGAAGAGACCAAGTGACCTCAGCTGCTCCTCATATGGCTTCCCCTCAAGGTCCTTCACCATCGTCATGACCCTGCTTTGGACACTTTCTAATAGCTCAATGTCTTCCTTATATTGTGGCACCCAAAACTGCCCCCAGCACTCAAGCTGAGGCTGCCCCAGCTCAGAGCAGAGGGGACAATCCCCTCCCTTGCCCGGCTGGCGATGCTGTACCTGATGCCCCCCAGGACACGCTTGGCCCTCCTGGCTGCCAGGGCACTGCTGACTCATGTTCAACTTGCCATCCACCAGGACCCCCAGGGCCCTTTCCATGGCACTGCTCTCCAGCCTCTCATTCCCCAGTCTGTCTGTACATCCAGGGCTGCCCCCTCCCAGGTGAAAAATCTGGCACTTTCCCTTGTTAAACTTCATATGATTGGTGATTGCCCATCTGTCTAATTTATTGAGGTCTCTCTGCAGGGATTCTCTGCTCTTGAGGGATTTGACAGCTCCTCCCAATTCAGTGTCTGATCACACCAGGAAAAGGCAATATTTGAGCTAAATACCCACTGATTTTCAATTCTGAAAAATTGGTGCCCGAAGAAAGGAAAGCTGTCAGGCAATAGGGAATGGAGTCAGCATTCTTAGTACCATGTTAGATGAAATTAATATTTTTTAAATACATTGTCTAATTTTTTTTTTTTTGCTTTAATAATTATATAAATGTGAATATGTTCTAGGAGCATTTGTCTAATTAATATCTTTTGGTTTATATTATTGGTATATGATGTAAGCCTTGAGAAAAATATTCAAATGGGTGTTGGTCACCTTGGTGTCTTCTGCTACCAGTTAAATGATCCAAAGTCAAACTACATTTCACATTATTTGACACTGAAAAAAAAACCCAAACTTTTTTTGAATATGACTTCTGCTCAAACTAAGGCACTTTCAAAATGGCATGAAGACAGACATTAGGGTGACAAGTTGCCAGTTAATCTGCAACAATGCACATAAGGTCATGGAGATTGATTAACCTGTAGGCTACTACACTGAGAAAAAAGAAACAAGATGCTTCCCAGTTACCAAACTCAAGGGTCTTAATTCCACCTACTCATTTAGTGTAAGGAGGTTCATTCCATATACATATCAAATCTGGTTTTAGAGCTATAATAAGGTTAACCTAGAAGATACAACAGAATTCACTTTAGTTGGGACTATTGTTGTGTTCCAAAATACAGTGTTATTATAATGTGAATATAAAGTGTTAGTCTAAATACTAGAAAGATGTATGAGCATTTTTTTATTTGTGAAAACACAAATTAAAATGGGAGGGAGGGTATAAAACTTTTAAATTTTTATATATAATACGAAGAAAATTTTCCAAAGTCTCTTGGGAGCTCATGTTCAGTTCTGTTGCAACAGCTGGGCAGCAAGAGATAAATTTCCTTCCTTCCTTCCTTCCTCTCTCACTCTTTCTCTTCTTTCTCTTTCTCTTTCTCTTTCTCTTTCTCTTTCTCTTTCTCTTTCTCTTTCTCTTTCTCTTTCTCTTTCTCTTTCTCTTTCTCTTTCTCTCTTTAATTCTTCCTTCTTTCCATCCTAACGCGAAGAATTTGATAGTTGACATTACATAACTGATGTATTGGAGTCCTAAATACACATAGGAAACGCACAACCGTATTCTAACAAAAACCCAGTTTAGATCAATGAAACATTGCAGCTCGATATCAAGAAACAGAGTGAATTTCTTTCATCCCAGCTTTATGTTTTATACTCTTTACAGCTGTTCCACTTATAAACAAGAACTTCAGTACATAAACAGAGACTAAGCATAATAGAATGACAAATTAGATCCCTCAGAACTGATGATGTCTATTTTTCTTATTCATTTTTATTAGCATTGAATATCGCATGTCTAATCTATACTGAAAGAACTACGTAAAGTGGCTGGCCTCAACCATTTATCTGGTAAAAACTGTTCAACATATAGAGCCCACACAAAACCTTAATTTGCTAATAATTCTCAGTGAAAAGCAGAGGAATAGAGAAGGAGCAAGTCCAGCTTTAACTTATTGAATTGCAGCTGGAACAAAACTCTTTCATATTCAAGCAGCTAATTGCAGGGAAAACAGTCTATTTCAGTCTTTAAAATTTGATGTCTTCATTTTCAAAATATTTATTTGTACTGCACATGAGAGGCTTTATGAAGGAAAGTGCTCTAAAAGCTGGAGGAGACATTCAGGCTGAACAGTAGTTTACTTATAATTTACAGACTTGTAGTACTTAATATATAATGCAATAATCTATGCTGTGCCATTTGTCATTTGGACTAGGCCACAGATTATAGCTTAGGGCAGTGCATCTGTGCACAGATCAGGCAGGAAATGGCCTAAAACCTTGAACAGCTGAGCATGATGTCTCAGTGTAGTTGCAAAATTCAACCTCTGCTCCAGAGGTCACTGCATGCTTCAGTCATGACAGCCCAAATTGTTAAGCATGTGACTAATATGCATACAGAACACAGGCTGCCTGGTGTCTGCTGCAAGCTTGATGGCTGGTTAGCGGCTAGTCTTAATTTTATGTGACAATCCTATGTAGGAAGTGCCGGGTGGGTGACTAAATGGAGCATATTGATGTCCCACTGGGTGTAGCCCCTGTTGTTTTGACAAATTCTCCTTAGCATTTATCAATCAGGCCTACAATGGGGAGTGTGCTGAATATCTAATTCAGACATGCTAGTCAGGACTAATAGAGCAAGATAGCATGTTATTCAATTTGTACTTGTTAGTGATGTCCCACTGTCACTGGGCAATTTACCTTCACACTTCACAAATGAAAAGAGAAATTTGCTGGGCTTCAAACACTTACATGAGTTACAAGCAAAATTTTAATTAGCATGTCATTACAGCAATAATTTATTGCTTCTTTCTAGTGTCCTAGCACCCAGATTGCACTTTTCCTATTTTTTCTCTTAAGGCAAGACGTGCTTTAAAATTTATGGGACAGGTACTTGAAACAAAAATAAAAACCAACCCTGCAGCAATTGGAAAACTGCATAGTAAGATACATATCAAAAAGCATTATTTTTTGAAGCCTAAAAGAGATTTATACATTTATCACTTAAAGGAACATTTTGAGCTCTCCCCTCATCAAGTGTTAAGGGATTCTGTAAACAGTGCCATTTAAAAGTCTTCTTATTTTAATTAATTTTATAACTTCTTGAAAGTGTAATTTTCCTCTGTTTCCAAATGAAGTATAAAGAAAGTTGAAGAAAGACAAGAAACGAAGTGTGTCATGTAGAAAACAGTAAAGCAAAACCACATTTTTATTATACATACAAAAACATTAGCAGTGAATTTTCAGTAAACACCCACATCAACAAATAAAGAAGCCTATTTTTGGTAAATAGAGAAGAGATGGATTCTTTAGTTAAAGTAAATTAAAAGACTGGATTAGTCCCTAGAAGTGTTTGGGAAGTTCAGAGCATCTTATATTGCCACTGAAGTTGAAAAGGGCCTGCTCTGCACTTTGAAGAGCTGGTTCTTATGGCCTTTGATGCTATTGTATTTATATGTATTTATTGGTTCACATACTTATTTTTCTAAATTGCAACCCACAACTGATAGAACACAAGGATACTCAGTGCTTTAAGAGAATTAGAGAACAAAATGCAAGCAATCTGCATGAAGCAGAGGGGAGCTCAGGGATACTTTAAATTCCTCAGACAAAAAGCATTGTGAATTAGTCAGAGTGAATGCCATGCTCTGCATTGCAGGATGCAGGACAGCTCTTCAAATGCCAACTTGCTGTCTCTGTGGCACATTGCTCAGAAACACGGCCATGCTCTCTTGAGCTATCTCATGGCAAGTTCTCTAATAAAATGATGAATAAGCAACTAAAAGAAATGTGAGCAAACGGATCACCTTGGGAGGTTTCTAGAGATGGCTGCACACTAGAGATAAGACACTCTTACAGATTCTCAGGGAAGCAAAATTAATTTGGTTCCAGGACATCAGTGATGCCAGATATTAAAGGAGATTTTATTATTACTATTATTATTATTATTATTATTATTATTATTATTATTATTATTATTATTATTATTATACAAGCATGCTATGGAAATAAATCTGAAAACACAGTATTGATCTAAAAAAGGGCCTGCAAGATCAGGCCTCCTGTATGGTAGGAACACAGAGGAAAGTTAATGAATTGAGGATTTTAAATACACCAGGAAATGTAAATTTTGCTGCCAGAGGTTATGGTATTTCATTGCTTTCAACACTCTGAAAGAAAACAGTGTGATACAAAGAGCCCATAAAATTCAAGGGAAACTCTTGCCTTGAGTTATTTTCGTCAGTGACAATTCTTTTTCTCCTTGGCAGGTCCTTTCAGAGTAACACCATATTTTGGCCTCAGTTTTGGTCTCATTTAAATTGGTTCAAAAGCAAAATTACCCTATGGAGTCTGACTTAAACTCATGTGGAAACAGCGGAATTTGACTTACAGGTGTTACTCATGGATCAAAATCCCACTGCTCCAAGGCAAGCAGTATGTTTTGAACAGCAGAGATACCAAAACTTTGATCATGGCTGCTTGAGCATGAGGTGACTCCTACAAGCACCTCTTGGAGTCCTGTAGCAGCAACGAGATGCCAGCAAAGACTTTGCAAAACTGAGAAAAGCCTGGCTATTTTATTTCCATGCCCTAGTGTTGATTTTGTACCAGCTGAGAGGGGAACCCAGGCATGCAGACTGCGGAGTGTGATATCAGTATCATCAATATGAGGAACTCTAAGGCCTTGAGAACCCACTAGAAAACTATAACCATGGCCACAACAAGAACTGGGGTGGCAGTTGCTACCACTTTTTGATATTTTGATTGCTCTTGCCTCTCTGGCAAGGGTTTTTTCCTATCTGAAATGCATATCCAGACATTTCAGAATGCAGCTACTATAAGCAATTTTTACACAGACATAGTAAAAAATGCAGGTTTTCTCAGGTTTTCTTGGGCAATTTTTCCTTTTTTTTTTTTAATTCGACTTACTGTATAACTCACAAAAAAAGGAAAACTGTCAATATGCTTATAACTTTATTTTCTATTGTCTTTATCTGCCTCTATTCCCACTCCCAGTGTGTCTGTGTCTGTTGTCCACAGTGTGTGTGCTCTGCTTCTCTGGTCGTCACATTTTTCCCAAAGATTTACTGCTCTAGAAGGCTCACAGACACAACCCTTGCCAAGATGATATTTATTATTATTAGCTAGTAGTTTATATATTTTACAAGTCAGTATTTTTTTTTTTACTGTTTTGTTGGTTTCTATTTTAATTTTTGTAGTGGAATACCAAGCCCTAATCCAATCATTTAATTATATAATTATTCTTAAACATGTTCTCTCCTTCCTAAGTATGCTTAAGAAGTACTTAGTTCCTAGTATTTAGTTCAAGTCTCATCCTCTGAATTTTGAAACATTTGCACAATTCCAATATATTTTGTTGCTTTTCATTTAAATCTGCATACAGGTAGATGTAAGCACAATTTTCCCTGACAGCAGTGAGAGGAGGTAGATTTTCTCTACCTAGGCTACCAGGATTCTGAAAATTATTTCCCATTGCAATAGATAGCTAGATATTTCAGTAAAGGAGAGATACTTTCTTTTCTTCTGAAAGAATCTTTTCACGAAAAGGAGTGCTAAGTACTCTATTTAAGAAAGAGTACACAGTCAAGAGGTTATATATGCAAAATGCACTACTTTGGATCCTAGTGTTGTGAATTTGATGAGATAATATTTAGAGCATTAATCACAGAACAAACAAAACCAGCGACTTCTCCAGTGATTCAGTAGTGTTAAGTTATAATTTTCTAGCCTCTGAAAACATTTCCTGGGACTGTTTAATTTACTGAAATTGCTGCACTCTTCCTACCCTAGATACTTGATACTGTTCTTAGCAGTGCTCGAAATCTAGAAGAGACTCAAAACAATTTGCTTTGCCATGTAAGTTAAGAGCAAAGGTTCTGATACAGAATAACATATCACAAAGAGAAGTTATAGGCTAGAAGAGGGAAAGACTGTAATTCTACTGACCATGCTACTCATGAGTAAAGGCAGTTATTGCAACTTTCTTGACTTAATATGTAGTGTTTCTTCTGATGGATTATATATTACATGAATAGCATCCATCTTCAGCATTTCTTAAGAAACTTAATCTAATCCTTTTACTGTCATTCTGCAACAGCAATATGAATGGTCACCTAGTAGTTTTAGAAGAAATTTATTTAGCTTGTTAAATAAATTAAATCCATATCAAAAAATTGGGAACCTTGCACTTTCCTTAAACCCTATTTTATTAATGTTATGATTAGAAAAGATCACTATATTTTTCCTCATCATCATTAAACATACTCATACTCTACATTAGATTTTTATCTGAATGAACTACTACCCAAAGCAATGGACTTGGTGTTACTCACTGAGAACTTCCAGACTAGCTCATTTTTTCCAAGTGGAGATGTGTGTCTTTAACACATCAGCTTATGGATACCACACAGGTATCTTTCATTAAGGCACATCTAAGTTCTGGAACTGTAAAACAGAATAAAAAAAAGTCAAAATATGTAAGTAGTAGGCTTTTGGGGAAACATTTATGAAATAAATTGATTAAAACTTCAGGCCATCCCTCATTTTTTCTATAGATAAATTTTTCATAGAAAAACCTTAATTTCAAACTGAAAGATATTACTATGAAATAAAATACTAAACCTCTTTGTGTTCTAATATAATATATAGCAACGAGACGTACAGAAATATATTTTTTAATCTTCATAAAAATATTCTGAAGGCTGCTATCATTTCACTAGTTTTCACCTGTTCTTGATAATCCCCTCTCTTTTTCTAGAGTTTTGATTGAGCTTTACTAAGTGAGCTAAAAATGTGGATGGATTCACCAAGACCAGGATCTACTTAACCAAGAAAAACTAACACTAAATTCAACTCAAGGCACTAGGCAATGTAGAAAAAAAAAAGCCCCAATCAAAACAGCAAAGAAACTATTGACTTATTCTTTCTTGGTTTTCCCTTTTTATATGTTTTTCCTTCTAGCCAAGAACATGAACATGTTTGCCTTTTATGTCCAGGTTAAATCTAACTCTGTAACAAACTGCTGTCTTTATGAGTTTTCAGTTTTTCTTCACGACATTTTAATATCTCAATGCTTCCCACACTAGAAGGATTTCTTTATACTGGGCTTAACTTCTTCAAACTTAGACATTCCTACTGTCTAAAAAGAACTGAAAAAAACCCCAAAAACCTAAGCTAGTGAAATTGAGATATTCTGACAATTCCTAAACTGACATGTCTAGTCACTGAAAATATATAATAAAACCAATTTTCTCCATATTAAACTAAGGATATATCCCCCAGTCTATAAAAATGAACCTAGACAAAATATTTCTGCAAAGAACCATGTGGAAAAGAGCTATCAGCAACTTTTCTCTTTAATTCTGATATAGCATCATCATTAGAGCATCTATCTAACATATTTGTCTTTTAAAATGTGCAAACATTCATATCAATAGCAGCCAGAGTCAATCCAGATAAGTAGGGGTTGTCTCCATGTTCTCTGATGACTTTAGAACGCCCAGTGTAGTGACACTGACTGCATTTTATCGGAGACTGGTGGGTGCTCTTGGGGCTGCCCTGCTCAGTGTCCTCCTGAGCCTGTTCTTGTGTACAACCCTTCCATCTCTTCCTTTTTCTCTTCTTCCTTTAGTCCTAATTACCTACCTGCTAAGAGAGAGCTTATAGATGCTGCAGCTGTTGCAGCTGCTGCAGCTGCTGCAGCTGCTGCAGCTGATTTCCTTAGCAGAACAGCAAGTGAACATCGGGCAACAAGGGCAAAAGAACCTCCAATAAGGAAATACTAGAAAGAAGGCATCTTACTATTTGAATAGAATACTTTTCCAAAGACTTGTCTCACAGACTTCCTGAGCCACTGGTTCAGAAAATCAAAAATACATCTTTAAATACTGATGTATTTAACAATCATTATATTTATTTATTTATTTATTTGTATGCATCATTTCCCAATAGCTTCATGCTTTAATCAACGTTTAACCACAAGGCACATTTTTTTGTACCTGTCTCATTCTCAGGTAAAATTGAGTCTGGCCAGAAATATTAAGGATTACAGGAAAAGCTTCCATAGATATGTTGCAAGCAGGAGAAAGACAACAGAAAATGCAGCCTGCTCTGGAAGGAAACTGAAGACCTGGTGACCCTGCAGAGGGCTGAGGTTCTCAACAGCTTCTATGCCTCTGTTTCCAACAATAAGTACTCCAACCATGTCACACAAGTCAAGAAAGGAAAAAGCAGGGACTGGGAGAATGAAGACCCTAAGCCACTGTAAGAAAGAATCAGGTCCAAGATGGTCTAAGGAACCTGAATGTGCACAAGTCCATGGGAACTGACAAGATTCATCTGTGGGTCCTAAGGGAGCTGGCAGATGAAGCTGCTGAGCCACTCTCCATCATCTTTTAAAAATCATGGCAATCAGGAGAAGTCCTTGGTGAATGGAAAAAGGAAAATATAACCTCTATTTTTAAAAAGGGGAATGCAGAAGTCCTGAGGAACTACAGACCAGTCAGTTTCACCTCTGTGCCAGGCAAGATCATGGAGCAGATTCTCCTGGAAACTGTGCTAAGGCGCATGGAAAACAAAGAGGTGATTGGTCACAACCAACATGGCTTTACCAAGGGCAAACCATGCCTGACAAAACTGATGGTCTTCTATGATGGGGCTACAGCTTTGGTGGACTTCATTAATGAATTTTCATTTCATTACTTTGTGGGGTTGAGAAACAATCAGCACTCCCTTAGAAGAGAAAGAAGGGATGATGGAGGAAAAAGGATTCACAGCCTCTTTTGTCTGCATATCTTCTCGAAAGAAAGGAGAGAAAAGCTCCTTGTCAGTGCCAAGAGGGTAAGACACCTCTCTAAAGTCACCTTCAGGGATTTTATTTACATGGTATTTCATTAAATGCAAAAGATAAAGAGTTGGAGCTTCTGCATGGAATTGAACTTTCTTTCTCAATAGTTCTGGACTCTCTTAGTTTTTCACTTCATTATCTTAAGACTTTTTTCCCAGTAAGTTTTCCTATGATGTGTGAAAAAGGAGCTTTCTAGCACCCTATGATGTCAGGGCAGTATGTCTCAGAGATGACACTATTTTATAGTACCACAACAGTGGAAGTTCCAGATGCAACATGATTTAGAGGTTTTCACCAATGCTGTGGTTTACAAAGGCACTTCTAGGCAAATCAAAGATCATAGGAAACTAAACTGAAACAACAGAGATGCGAAAAAGAAGGAAGTGAATGTCAGGGTAGATGGAGAATTGAGAGATTGCACTGGAATAGTTTGCATTTTAAAGTGGACTGAATTGTTCTGTAGACTAGATAAGTCTTATTTGAATTAAATCAATTGGCACATCCTTATATCTAAGTAAATAAGCAAAAGTAATTACTGTGAGTCTTTAGGGACTGGAAATATGATAGAAGCTCTTTGCATTAGTCCATCCTTCAAATCTGTGATTTTTGACATAAGGTGCATTGTAATTGTTTGCAATTTGTTAGAAAGTAAGCATTTGTGAGATATAGCAGTTCACTGTGATCAAGAACATGATTTCAATGTGAAAAGAATATACTCATATACATGAACTGTCTGGTTCAGAGGTATTGCTGGGAATTATATGCACAAATGCCTGTAATAACCTAATCAGTCACCTATAATATGAGAATTGATACAGTAGAATGGAAACAAGGTGGGAAGTTATCAGCACAGTCTTTGTTTTTCACTGACTTCTCTGAAGACCCGGGTTAAAGCCTCAAGTATTGGTATTTGAATAATGCTAAGTTGCTTTCTGTACTATTTAAATACCCAGCTTATCTATATATAATTTCAGAATTTATAGAGTAATTGTATGCATATTCTTGGTGGGGAGGCTGAAATCAGAATCTGAAAGTTTCATGGCAGTCACCTTTGAAGAGAAAGGATCAGTTTCATTCTGAGATCCATGTGAGTCTTCACACATGTAAAACTAGATTTTAAACACTGCTGTAGTTCTTTCCCAGTAATTATCTCTTCATTCTTTGGGAAAAATTAAATACCCCAGCTCTTCCTTCAGGAGCTCTTTTCCGTAATAAAGGTTACATTATTTCATGAGGAGCTACAAACACTGTTATGCAGTGTGTCTGTGATATTCACATCCTACTAAAAGATCCCAAGTGAAACTGAATGGGCGGTATTCTCCTGACTACTTATCCCTCTTCCTAACTCAGTTAAGCTTTTCAGCAATCTTCTCAAAATCTTCTTCAAATCTTTAAGATTAGTGAGAGAAAAAGTACCAAAACAACAATCCATTTGTGGAAAAAGTTAATCAGAAAAGTATCAGATTCAAGATATAAATTGTTCACAGTCATGACTGTGACTCATTAAAGGTCTTTTAATAACTGGAGGGAAGATATTATGAAGGTCTTTCATGGTCAGGGTGTTTCAGTGCTGAGGCTGATACATCAGCAACTGATACCTATTTGCCATGCAGACTAGTAAGTAACTTGGCACTGCTGCCCTTTCTCTGACTTTTGTTCTGTGGAAAAAGGAGAGGGAAGAGATATCAATGAATATTTATCCCAGTCTAACAAAGATATGTTTATCTATTACTGTGATGGAATCTACACACACATCTTGAGCACAGATAGGATTTTATAGCTGTGATTTCACACCATCAATGTTTGATGTAAAAGGCATTATAAAAAGGTAAAGGGTACATTTCACCACAGCACATTATATTTTTATTGATTTCAGCTTCCAGCAAAAACTAATTTAGTCTTTATAAATCAAATTGTAAAAACAGCTCAATCTCCCTTCTGCCTGTACCTCTCTTCTAGGAACTGCATTCACAATGTGATTTCAGTTTGCATTTTTTGTCTCTGTATGCAGAAAGCTTGCTCCTTTACCGCTTTTTCCATGAGACACAGATTATTATGCATCTGAATCTATTTTAAATGACCATAAGAACATGGTTGGTGGCTTGTTGAAAAGTCAGGATTTGATACTTCCTTAAATATTTGCTCAGAATTTTGGAACAGTGACTGAAAGCAATGGAGATGATAACATCACATTGAACTTCAGGACCATCTCACTTAGGTAACTCAAGATCAAAAGACGTCTTGTTATCCCATTTTTATAATTCATACAGATTTACTAAATAGTAGAAACAACTTGCTGTATAATTTTAAAAACACTGTATTTGAAAATTCGCAGTTTACTCACACATTGGTCACGAATTCAGGTCTACATAACAATATTAGCAAGGCTGAAATATAGTCAAGCTTATTCCAATTGAGAAGTCACTCGATGTAAAATTTCTTTAAAATAAATAAAGCACTTCTAAAGAAAGGACAGCAGTATCCAGGCCTTCATGGTTTGTAATTTTAAAACTATTAAATACATTTACTTATTTTTCTCTCTTTACTCATCTCTCTATTCGTTCCTTGTTTGAAATATGTCTGGGCTGTCTGCCTGACCTTCTTTTAAAATTAAATGTATGGGTACATCTTTTATTTTAAAATTATAAAAAACTTCTTTTGTTTTGCTACTTTTGTATTAATAAAAATACTTTTTGTGTGTTTTTTTTAACGTGTAGCCTGTACATCTGCAGTGCAAATCTGAATGATAAAATAAAGGCAATTTTCTTCTAGTGCATGCCTTTTCCTAAAAAAATCCCAAAACAAAACAAAACAAAACAAACCCCTCCCCCACAAAAAACCCACCCAACTCTTTACAAGATACAAGACAAATGACACAAAAGTGAAAGGGCACTGATACAAACTGGATAGGCTTACAACATAATTGAATTAAGTCCTGTGTGCCACATATGATCACAAAGCAGGGCCATGTCTTGAGCACTCTGAATGTAGGGAGGCAGCCAGTCAATAAAAAGACCCTTTAAACTGTTTAAATGCATCATGAGCATGTGCAGAACACTCCTAGCTAACAGGTGGCTGAATAAAACTCAGCTGGTGTTGCACAGGGCTATAGCATTGACCTTCTTTAGGATAATTTCAGCCCTCTTAAAAAAAAAAAAAAAACACAACTGTTACTGTACTTGGTGTAGTGGAAACAATTTAGGGATGAATAATTTCTTTTACCCCCTTGAGGCACCGGTGGCTCGCTCCCCACTCTCCGCTCTCTCTCCCTTTCTGTGTCTCTCAAGTGAATTAACATAAAGGAACAGTGACAACAGCAAGCTGAAAAGCGTAGCTGGTGGGAGGATTAAGTATATCATTGAAAGGAATTATGTTGTAAATGACTGGGAGGGGTAGGGGCTTCTGTTCCTTGGTCCCATCTGGTCTTTAAAGAATACCTTGTTGTAATTACCCCCAGATGGCTTTGTGCTACGCTGGGTCTGGACAGCCAGGTGCCACTGTACCCTGCTGGGTGTGATATTCATTGCAACATGCAGTGACAAAAATGGACTTCATTGCAACCTAATTTCTTCCAGGGTATTACACAAATATGGAATGAACGTAGCTTATCAAACAAGAGCTTAGTGCGCCAGGAGCTGAAACTGTCACATGTAAGACAAGACTGCCTTGTTGTTTCACTTTTAACAATTGTCTTGAAACGTGGAAATATCAACAATTTACAGTGTTTGTCTGCTAATAAATATATATTATATCATGTTAGCTATTTTTCCAGAAGCTGAAATGCTCAAATTACCCTAAGGCAATTGCTGGAAATGGTAGAATAACAAACGTCTCTTACAAAGTCAATTTTTCGACAAGATTTGCTGTAGGCTAAGTTTGGGCCCAATCCTGGAAGATGTCAGCACAGAAAACTCTTTCTCTTCACTCCCAGCCTCAGGCTTGTGCTTCTACCCTAGATGAAAATTTTTCTGCTTTCTTTCATCTCTTTTGTTGATACTGCTTCCTTTATCTCATGTAGTTCCTGGCAATTTTGCTTCCAAAATCATACTAGTCTTATATTTTCAAATCCTCCTCAAAAAAGAAACTGTGAAGTTATTAGAAAAGAATCATTATTACTACACAAAACCAGGCCTTTTGCCACAAAAGGGAAAACCGGAGAGAAGTTTGAGGAAAAGTAGAAATACAGGATTCAAAATCTTGGCTTGCTGTGAAACAATAAACTGTATTTTGAAAAGTGGGTGGTCAGTACTTCTTTCCTCATGAAAATGCACAAATGAATATTGAGTGAAATGCCACAAAGAGCAAACATCTTCCCAGCTCATCTGCTTCCCTGCTTTGCCACACACCTGCCCACATCCCCCATGTCTGTATAAGCCCATGCATGCAGCTTCTTCATCACATTTTGCATGGCTCATGCACAATTCCCTATTCTCCAGCTCCACTGCCAGTGGCACCACTGAATGACCAAGGTGTAGAATGGTTATCCCAGTAATGCTTGGTCACCACAGTGCCAACAATAGCACCTGCTTCTTTTCTGAGGTCTGAAGAGAATGAAATGGTGATTGCCTGCCCCTTGCATCTTCTCTATTTAGCCCAACAATGCCAGGATTGTCTTTCCCCAGTCTTTCTGTACTTTCCACCATGTTGCATCGACAGAGGAGATGTAACTCTGTGGCAGCTGGTTTTCGACTGCGAGTTACATATGTGCTCAACAAATGTTAGTAACTTGTGAAAAAGATGGTCTTTACATCTTTAATCTACCTGTGAAAACGTGTAAGTAGAATCATGACTGAGTCTCTAGTCTCCCTCATTAGTGTCATCTGGTTAGTAATGCACTTCTGAGAGAAGAGCCTAGTTGGCTTTTGTTCTAATTCTTTCTTTATTCTGTCCAAACAATGCACATTTTAAAACTGTGATGTTTTCTGAGAAGGAAAAAGGGTCTTAAAGTGCAGAAAAGCAAACTTTGAAAATATAATGACATGGTAGTTTGGGTTTTTTTTTTAAATTGTCTCCAATTAAAACTTATATCAAAATATGACTACTCTACGTTAAATCACCAGCTAAACTTTTAAGTCTGGGAATTATTAGCAGATAATTATGGTCTCCCATTTTCATAATTCAACCTTCTTCTTTTTTTAAAGGGAACCTTTGATTTTACTAATTACTAGTTACTCAGACTTCAGTCATATCAAAAATAGAATTTCTCTTCAAGGCAAAATAGATTTTTCACCCATTCTCTGTGACTTGGACAGCATAATTTTATGAAATGTCCCTGATCAGCTCTTATTCACCTTTTCCAGGAAGTTCAAATTCATCTATAAAAGCTCAATGTCATCTGCCATCACCATTATGAATACTTCCAAAAGAAATGAGTGTTGTCCCAGAAACAAGTTCATTAGTCAATCCAATCCTTTGCTATGAAAAATGATGGGGCAAATTTTGACATTAGAGACAAGGTCAGACTTATGCTGACTTGGTACTGTGTAGTGGCCAGTTTTCACATGTTGATCAAGATAGTAAGATACGTTCTCTCTTTCTCTGTCCCTCCCTCCCTGTCTCTCTTTCTTCTACTTCTCCGTGTTTGCATACACATGTATATAAGTGAGGGAGAAAATCACAAATATTAGGCAACTATAATTATAATATTCATCCTTTAAAAATAACAGAATTATCATTTGTGTGTTTTTCAAAAGATAAGCCAGATCTGAGATATTTATCAAGGTCAGTTTATTTTTGTATAAGAAAGTGACTTACATGCCTTAAATTAATGAAAATGGGCTACATGAGAGTCAGACATGTTTGTGAAAACTAATTTTAGTCCACATAAACTTCACTATGTGCATGATTTCCAATATATGAATATAACTTATCTACACAGAAATGAGGAAAATATCAGTTCTGGTTTTGAGAGTGAGTTATATTATTATGTAATTGGAGTTACTAACTGGAAAAATGAAGTTCCCAAATCCCCTGTTCTGCCATCAAGGAGACCTAACCAAAAATAAGAATAATCTGGTTAGCATATGAAATACAAAGTCCAGTTTGAACTTAAGCTTTGCTTTGTCACCAGTGCCAGCTCTGTATTTCAAGCGTCTCCCACAAAAACAATACCCTTGACAAGCATCCCTCAGTCTGCAAACCTCCCATTTCTCAGCTTCTTCCATCAAACCTACTTTTGCTGATGAAAAAATTTGGTGAAATATCAGTGCTTCACATCCCACTGCAGAACCTGAGAGAAACTGAAGAAAAACAAGAAAAACACTCCCAGTGCATTATTACAAGTATTTTGCCCCTCCACCTTGTTCACATTTGGGCTTTTTTCAGACTGGGAGGATCTGGTAGAAAAACTGGTGGCTCCTCTTGCTTGTATTTTGTGACATTAATTATAAATAAAGAAATTAAAGAAATAATGGCAGTATAATTTTAATGTGTATGATTTAATGACATCAGGCAGCCTAACTTTTAAGCTTCACTTAGTATTAGTCTTAAGGGATTATGCATTTCTAAGCAAAGTTTACAGCCTATGATTAATGATTATCTTCTGAATGTAGAACATTAATGCAGTCCCTCAGTAGGTATGTTCATCCAGGAGACTAGATGTTTACAGGCAAAGTAGAATCACAGAGCACAGGAGATGACATATTTATTGATGAATGCACTGTTTTGTCAATAACACTGAAGTAAAGCTGTGTCATATTGAACCATTTAACCAGGAAGATCTTGTGTGGTGAGTTTGCAGAATTAGGCTTGTTTTGTTTTGTTTTGTTTTGCGGTGTTTCGTACTTGAGAAAACAAAAATTATTCTAAATGTAGGCAGTAGTGACAATTTCTGTTGAGTATTTCTTAACCTTCTGAGTGTTTCTGTTAACCGGGTTATGATCCTGGTTTACAATGTGCCATTACAGGATGCATACTGAGAGTTGGCATTGCTTTAGTGTTTCATATTACCTTTCACTTTGAATGCAAGTTCTGCACGCACCCAAGTAGAAACTGCACATGATAATAAACTTGCTATCACTTACTGAAAACAAGCAAACAAAACATTCTTGTCACCCTCCTGCATTTTGGACAAGACTGAAATCCTGAGAAACCTCTTTGTTTCAGCCCCAGATTGAGAAATTAAAGTTGCTTAGGTGAAAATATGTAACGGACATCATAACGCAGAAGAAAAAACATGTAACACCCAGAACTGTATATGTACACGTATATATGTATACACTTATACCCAGTTAAGAGCTTTGACATATTTTATCTACAGGACACATAAGAACGCAATGCTACAAACTTGGCTGGAAAATAATATCCATAATCTCTGAATTCACTGACGTAGTATGGAAGAAGCTGTATTTCTTTCCTGAGTCATATGGCTTCTGAAAAGCATCTTCCTCTTATTGTGAGAGTTTTAGGGTAAATCAATATTTATTGGAAGTAATTATTTTTGTAACAAGGTCTGCTCTTAGTTCTCAGTTTGGTCATCTTGAGTCACAGTGTAGTGTTGCAGTGAAGTTTTGAGTGACGGCAGTTATGGAAAACCACCTCTGACAAAACAGCATGGCCTTAAAGAGAAAAATGTGATGCATTTCCAAGCTGATGAGTAGAGTGTAAATTTTCAGTATTTGCTAAGCTGAAAGTCTTATTGTTTCATGGTTGGAATTTACAGGTAATCAAAAATGGCTACATCCTAGTATTGGGGATCTTCCACTCAAATTTCAGCTTTCAAACAGTCTTAAAGTCAAGCCAGACCTCAAGCCTCTAAAAGCTGAACCTTCTTCTGCACATGGACATATCTTTTTAATTACTATTAGCCTGAATCCTGAGACTTTACAGAGATTTATGGCCCTTTTTTGAGATGGAGTCTTGCAGTGCACTGTAGTTACCACAGGCAGAGTATGAGCCACAGCAGGAAACACGCAGGTGGTGTAAAGTTCTGCTGACCCTGCCATGAAAACAGCAGGGTTCTGCATTTGCCAGTGTTACGCTGCTCTAAAGGAGGCCGGGGGGATGTGGCACGGGGATGTTCTCACCAGTTGTCTATTTGTAGAGAGAGCAGTAACAGCCAGCCTTTGGCTGGAACGGGGAGTGTGGGAGCTGACAGAAAGAAGAAAGAGGGTAAGGATGTGAACAGCAGTGGGTTGTGGGATGTGAAACAGAGAGGGTGCAAGGATGATCTAGCAATAACATTTCTGGGAAAGCAGGAGGTGGCAAGCACTGCCAGTAGCCTTCACTTCCTCACAGCCACCTTTTACTGCCTCCAATCCACATCAACCATTTGTCTGGTAATTGTATGCTGTGCATTTTAGACATCATCTAACTCTGAGTTCAGGTGATCCTTCTTACTGATTTCAGCGGGAAGATACCCCCCTCTGATGACATTTGGGACCATGTGTTTAAATACTGTGACCTTCATATTTTCTTTACATTTTCCTTTTATGTTTTAAAAACATTTAAAGTTTAACTTACATGATAGAAATATCATGCAATTGTCCAATATTATGACTAATGTGCTATAAAAACTTATATTTCAGTGTAAGTATTAGTCTCCTTTTGAAAGTTATGTTTGAAATTAACAACTCCTTTTCTTTTTTATTTTTTTTTAATGTGATATTTCCCGTCCAGGCCTCAATTCTAAAGTGATGCTTTGTGAGGGTGGTGCCTTCTGTAATGCCATCATATAGAAGGTGACTCTTTGTACCCTGATTAAAAATCAAAAGACGCAAAATTTTCCTTTCAGCTGGGAGGTGGATGGGAAATTAAATTCTAAACTCTTCTGGAGCATATGATAAGGGTTGCAACTTCAAAAACAATTTTCTTCAGGAATTAAAAGAAAAACCTTATTGATTGCAGATATAATGAGTACTCAATGTAACTCTTAATATATTTATTCAGTTGGTGGGTTATTCAGTAAAAAACTTGTGAGGAATGAGAAGGTTCTTGATTTTATACTTCTCAGCTATTTGCAGTTACTTAGTGAACAATACAGTTCTAAAGCAGCATGTTGAAAATGGAGCACATTACATAGATATTGTGTAGAAATCTACAACCACAGTATCGTTAAAGGAAACACTCATGATAGTCATCGCTCTCTTTAACATCTCAACTGAACAATTCATTTTTATGAGATAACTTGTGCTTAAGGTAAAGAATATATAGTTTGGAAGGCCCAGAGAGATCGTGAAAATATATTTGTGACCAGGAGAGTACTGCTATTTTTAACAGAAATTTAACATGGAAACACAGTAATATTTTTTTCTTCATTTGTGAAAACTGATTTAATTTTTGAAGAAAGCACTGAAAGATAAAAAAAAAAAAAATGAAATACCCACATACAAAGTTTTCTAACAAAGGAGAAAAAGAAACTTCTCTATTAGGAAAAATTGGAATATTTATGTGATCTGCTACTAGTGGAAAATTCAATAAAGGATCTGAATATATTTTTAGGTGCATGCAGGCTTATATACTCCTACATGAGCATTTACACAATTCTGCAATTCAACACAGAAAAGTTTTGTGAAATTATTCATTTTTTCTCCATGTTGGGGAGATATTGTTCACAAATTGTTTTCCCTGTTGTGACCTATGTTCTACTGTATGTCCAGTCTTGTTAAAAAAGGAGGATGTTTTAAAGAGTAGTAGAATGAAAAACTTTTCTATTTTATTTCATATACTAATACCCCACCACCTGCTATCTGATTACTCCTTTAGATCACACAGTGCTCTTAGGCTATAAACACCAATATGTGTAGACAAATATTCAATTTAAGGCTTGCAAAGGCAGAGCAGACAAGGTACAGCTAAAACTATATACATTAATTTAGCCTCATAATTTATCCTCAGGTACTCCAATTGAAGAGTTTGTACGGACTTATGCAAGGGCAGGGCACAGACATAAACAAAATCTTGTAGATAAATGGCAATTCCAATCTATTTATGACAACAGCCAGAACATGTCTTCACTCAAAACCTCTTCTCATCAGATATGATTGCAACCACAGTACTCTACAATTGTAAAGATAAGAGGATATTTTTCTCTGGCATTTCATTCTTCTCTAATTTTTTATTTTATTTCACCTCATACTTTATCCTTCAAATGCAAAACCCTAATAACTTGTCAGTCACATTTTACAGTGTAGTGAAATTGCAAATTATATTGAGAAGGGGTGGCAGAGCATGTTGCCCATCTATTCTGTAATCAAATATATCCCTGGGTCTAATCAGTAAGAGGACAAGTTGGCTGAAATGCTTGTGCACATCTTTCCATTATATTCTCAGTGTCAGCTGAACCAAGCAAAAGACTATGTGGAGATTCACTCCTCTGAGGCCTGCTGCAGTATTGATTCTTTATTAAGGTACTCAGTAGCAAAAAAGAAATTCAGCATGATTATTCAAACATGCCCCTGAAAACACTGTGAAATATCTTTGCTTGACAATACCTTCCCAGACAAATTTTAATGCACACTTTACAAAACAGTTCAGAAATAATTTGGAGGCAGACAATTGACTTAAGAGTCAAAAAAGTCATATCCCTGCTGAACAGCACTACAAATCATTGAAAATTTCTTATTCAGCTTCTCCTTGGATATTGATTATTTTCTATCTAACAGGAAAGAAAGAAAATGCAATTACAGCAGTACTTTTCATGCTGCTACTACAGGTACAGGTCTATCAGGTTTTCCAGTATTAACCCCTATTGTCACAGGTTTCTAAAATCAGCAGTAGTCTGGCACCCATGAGCTCAGCTCTACTTCACTGTCTGAATCTTAACAAGGATTATATATTTAAAACACTTGGGGCCTTATTCTGTCCACAACTATCCTCCTATAAATCTGAACTCATACCATAGTACCCAAGCACAATCTTTCCATTCCATTTTTTGACATCTTATAGGAATGATTCTGTTAAAAAATAATGCATGAAATTGACATTTCTAGTCTCCTAATACAGATTTAATTATCTGGAGATTTCAGAAAGAATGAAAGTGTTAAATGCCCCTTATTATAGTAATGATTGATTATGTTTAAACCCAATAGGATAAACATAATTCACTTCAAAAATGTCGTGATCATTATCATGACTGTAAGTACACCAGAGGAGTTTTTATGATTCAAAAAATTTGATAGGCTTTTCATGCTGCATCATCATATAGCAGAGAACTGAGTTCTCCAGATCATCATTTCTTTATCTTCCAGATAATTTGCTCAAATGACAGTGAAGGACTAGCTCTTGTGCAGAGGCACTGATGATATATGAAGGGGACAGAACTTTAGCAACATATGGTATAGTTTCAGAGGAGGTGTATTTAGTTTCATTTTTCTAATTACAAAATTATATTTCAAGGTCTAGAAACCCCCATTTTAGATTATATTACAGTTCTAGGTAAACCAACCTAGAGAAAGCCTTTTCAATATTATGTGTGATGAGGATGAACTGACTGTTGAATCCCTTGTTCAGTTATATGACATTTTTTCTGACTACTGTGAAAAGTAAAATTTTACATTAGCTTAGTGCTGCTTAAAAAGAACAGGATCCAGATACACCTGTTTATCTCACTTCATTCTGAATCAGGATCTAAACCTGGAAGATAACACTTTAACAGTTATTTAGTTTTGGTTTAGTTATGATTTAAGTGCACAGAAAATTAAACTGACTTTCATAAAAGTTTAACAGGTTCTTCCCTTAGTAGTTTTTAGGCCTTTGAAAACGAAGTCAGTGGCAAAAAAGCCATTCTGACATACCATATCATTAGACATCATACTTCAGGTTTTCCTATCCTGCCTCAGTCAAATATCAGAAAAAATGAGAAATTAATCCTGATAACAGGTTGACTATTTTGAGGTTTTAAAAATGGGTTTGTGTGTTATTTTTAGATTAAATTCCAGAAAATTATCATAGAAACTTTCTGAGGATCAGCCATGATGACAGAAAAAATAGAGGCAGGCCTGAAATGAAGAGCAGATGTAAGAGTCATTAGCTTGGAAAAACCTCGGTGCACACTTCAGAAATGGCACCTGTGCTGAAAACAGTCCTACAATACATCATTGCACCACCAACTGAAAAAGAAAAGCAACTCTCAGACAACTTCTGAGAGCTAATGCAGCCAGATATTTCAGTCTAATTTTGTTGAATTAAGGAAAGAAAAAGCAGACTTTATCACAGCCATTAATAAAATCTATTGCCATAGAAATGAATCACAAGTGAGATTTGAAATATCACCTATTTGCAAATTACATGTGTGTTATTCAAAGCATTTAAAGCATATTAAGTGACCTATAATGACCTATTTTTTCCTTCCTGTGCTCCCAGGTACAGGTCTGAAATTAGCATCGGAGGGGTTATTTTAAAGCAATACACATGATAATGTTCCTTTCACTCATATAAATGCCACTATGAAAAGGTTTCAGTTAAGAGTGGGTTAACCACAGTTACTGGGTTAAAGTGTACAGAGAATGGGCTAAAGTGTACTGAACCAAGTTTATTGAGAGAGACATGACAGTGCTGTGTCTTGTGGAGCACTGTGTTGTGGAAGGATGTTGCTGTCTCTCTAGGTGATAGAGGAGTTGGTGACAAAATGAGGTAGTGACCCACTCAGAGATGTCTAACATATGCTGGCACAGATGCTACCAGACGTCTCCCACAGGGAAGGAGACAGGGAGTGATTATTGAATATTAGGGAAATTTGTACCAGAGAGGATTAAAGCTTCTTTCTTTTCTTTTCCTGTTTTGGGGGAGGGGACGAGAAAGGAGAGGGATCATTTCACTGCCCTGCTCTAGTGAAGAACAAAAGATAAGCAGCTGAAGTTCAACTTCATGAGCTGCCCCCCTCTTGATATATGTAAAGCCACATGTTCAAGCAACAGTAGATTAATGTGGAGATCTTTCATCTCTGGAGATAAGAGTTTAAATCTAGGTCAGATCCCATTCTAAGATGAAATATAAAAATGCCCATGCTATTTTTTGCTTGTAGAAAAGAATAAAATAGTTCACTTGCACATTTCGCTTTTTTTTTCAAAATTAGTTGATTTCAGCAGTTTTAAAGTTCGTGTAGATGTTTAATGAATATATTATTAGTGAATTTGACAGCCATTTGTTTTTCTTTGTTGCCCCTATTAATGGGGCGCATAAAGCAAGTTCAGCATGCATATACACACAGACCTCTAAAAGAACAAAGGAATAATGGGCCAAATTTTGACTGAGTGAAATTGCCCATAGGGGAACACTGATAGTTCAGAGCAGAACCAAATATATGTATAAATAATTAATTATAATATACATGCACTAGTTTTGTGACACATTGTGGAGTACATACACCAGGGTTCACAGAATAAATGATTGAATTTATAAGAGTGGGACAGAATATAATGCAACTTTCTGCATCAAAGCTTTTCATTTTTTCAAATTATTGAAATGGATAAAAATGTCTGAATAATAAATATTATACTTTACATACTGAGCTATGAATTTCGTGGAAATAGAAGCAAACTTGACAATCTTTCTTTTTGCTGATTTATCTTTCTGGTTATGATATTTCCTAGTAATGTCTGTGCACACAAATGAAGTTTTTCAAAATACAGTAAATGAGTATTTCACTGAGCCTTCCTTTCTCCCTTGTAGTTTGTGGCCTTTAAGAGATATGGACATAGTAAGAGGCAAGAGAATGCAAGGCTGAAGCCCTCTGTCTGCCTGGTGCATCCAGAAGACAGACACCTGCTCAGTGGGAAGGAAGAGTGCTGCCGGCTGCACTTTCCCCATTCAGTTTTTGAAAACTTCTTTCCCAAGAGAACGAGGAGTGATCAGGTATCTACAGAGAGATTTCATTTTCACAGATGTAATTTCAAAACTGATATTCAGGAAAGGGTTTGCCTACAGAAATTCTATCTAAAAGTTTTAAAACCAGTCTTTGGATTTCTAATCTGTGTTTATGCATCCAGTTCCTATATCATAACAAATCTTCCTGAGGTGACCAACTGTCTCATGACTGAGACCTACTTTTTCAAAGAAAATAATTTTTTAAAAAGAAATTTTTATAAGAGGACTGGACTGAGCTGTGCTAACCAGCTCACCAATCCAACTCTGTCTGTGTTTAATCTTTCAGACCATGATTTTGCTGTCGCATTCCTTTCTCAAGTGTTAATTTCCATGAAGATGTATTTTTCTGAAAAGCAACTGCAGCACTGGGACCAATAGAGTTGTTTCTAATAATCAATCTAGACCTCATCTGCATGTCCTGTCTGTGTATGGTCTACGGCATTAGCTGCATTTCCTATTGTTACAAATCCTAAAAGTAGATTTTTCAAGTGTTCCTTAAAGAGGAAAATGTTTCATTTTATCCCTTAAAACCTTTGTCTTGATAAGCAACAAACTCTGGCCTCAGAACATAAGGATAATGTGAGTTTGTAAAAATTGGTTTTGGGCCTACTTACAGGACTGCTGTATTTATGTGCATGCATGCCTCACAAGCATGGCACCAAGGAAAAAAATTCTTTGGACACACTAACAGATTTCCTGCCTTTTTTTTTTCTACTTTAGAAGTGTCACCTTCTATCTCCAGTGTACTTCAAGTGCCCCAGTCTGCACCATATGACTGCTCTTCTTCTGAATCTGTGACCGAACTCTTTGATGTTTTCAGGCAGCAAATAGATCTCATGCACAAAGACATTTCCAAAGAAAAATTTTTCAGAACACAATTCAGACAAACTGTTCCCTATTAGTATTTACATGTTTGCTGAAATATTTTGAGGGAAACGAATGTGATAATTTTTTAGGTTCTGCAAAAAAAATGAAGTTGATTTTAGTTAAAATTTCAGTGCCTTATGTGAAGATTATTGCCAATAATGATTACTATGCTTCTGGAGGTATTTATGGCACTTCAAACATAGTTTTTCTCCCAGAAGTTTAAAAAATGAAGATTAGACTTTGTGCACCTTTGTTCAGAAATCTGGATAGATAAATCATTTTTACATGACTAAAGCAAGCAATATTGGCTGCCATCAAATTAAAAAATACTTGATAAAAAGAATAGGGGATCTGTCTAAAGGTAGTGGCTAGAAGTCAGGAGTACACATATTCATTTTTTTAAAATGAGTTTTTAAAAATGAGCTTCTTTGTTCTCCTAGTTTTATTTATATCATTCCAGGTTTAATAACATTTTCTCTAGCAAAAGGGAATGTAATAATGCAAGACTAAGTCAGAGAGATAAGTTGATGGGGTTTGCAAGATGGTTTGGCACACAGCATAAAAATGGATGCAAGAAAATATCATTCAGCTAAATCAGTGCCAGAAAATGATGCCATCTAAGGAGTGAAAGCTACATAGTCAGCTACATAACAGTATGACTTTGATATAACCCTACAGGCAGTTCTACACCCGCAAGCAGTCAGCACTGAACACAGCCACATTGCTGGCAGTGAATCCACACAAAGGACTAGCCACAGGCCATGATGCCATTGCAGGAAGAATATATATTTCAACATTTGACATCTTGCTCTAACAGCTGCCAAGTTTGGCTGTAGCTATTGACCTGATTACTCAAGGACAGAGAGGAAGAAGAAAAGAAGCAACATAGGCAAGTGATAGGCAGAGATTCAAAGATCAGAAGCATCCGTGCAGATATATGAACAGACACACTGCCCATAGGCATGGAAGATCATCTTCTGGGAAATAAAAACTGTATCATTATACAAACAAATACAACAACCTTTAAAGATACTTAACACAGTGGAGATGAATGAAAGAAAATTGCAATTTTTGGAAAGTACTTGGCCATTTGTTACATTCTGTGGGTTTTCAATGCAGTGGGCTTAAGAATATTGTCAAAAGAGATTCTATATTAGAAAAACTTCAAAGAGGAAAATCATGCTTACATAACTGATGAGAATTTTGCACCATTTCTCTGCCAAAATCTGTTCAGTTTTAAAGGTAAAGAATTAAAAGCTGCTAATTTCCAGTGGGCTTCCCACATCTTACAATCAGAATCTCTGATTTATCATAACCTTCATTGATACTGTCCCTGTTCACAACTTTTTCCGTCTCTTTTGCTGTTGTGCTCAGCAGTGAAATCTCCATGGCAAGGATAGTCATTTACTCCAGGGTAGATTTATCAGGGAAGCTAATGGGGTTGTCATGTCCCCTTAAATACCCATTAGCACTTCCCCCTGTGATGCGTATTACGTGTCACAACAAAAGCGTAACTGAACAGGTCCACTTTGCCATTGCCAGTCCACTGAGGCAAAATGCAATTTTTTTGGTTTTTGGGTCAACTTGTTAATGAAATTATTCATTTTTCTTTGAGAGTAAACACAAGTTTTTATTTTCTATTTGTTTGTAAAACCAACTATCAGAATGGGTTACCATCCCTATCCTAAAGTTGTGTTTAAGGGCACAGAGAAGAAAACACTCATATTATTTGTTATTTCCTTTTGGAAACAAGGCTGTGTAACTCCCTAGTGGTAGATGCTCGAGTGCTTTGTGGTCTATGGCTGAACTGAAGAGCTAAGAAGGAGTTATAAATGGAAACTGTGAATGCTTTAGATGAAAGATAAGGACTAAAGCTATTAATTCTCTGTTCTTGATGTTATCTCTGTTCACATTATTCTGATATTTTTCTAAATAACAGAAACAAGCAGTCATTTTTCTAGTACAGTTTAGTTTCAGTTTTAAAACTAAAGGAGAGAAAGGTTTAGGAAACTATTTTAATATTATGCACTTCAAAATATGCATTAAAGTGTGGGGTTTTTCCTTCAATATTTCCTTGAAGTATTTCCTTGAAAGACCTTATAAAAATACATATATTTTCTGAAAAATATATTTTTCCTTTTGCACTTAAGGGGTCAATTTATGCATTTGGTTCTATACTTTAAAGGCTTTTTTACAATTATTTGAACTGCGAAAAGTGGTAGGTAGAAATCTATGTTCATGTATCCCAATACCTTGTGCAATTCTTATTAGTTCTGTGTGTTCTGGCATATTACTTCATGAAAAGTAATTACAGACTTTCCAGATGAGTCACACTTTGACAGCTACTTTTAAAGTGCATTCTCTCCAATTTGGGTAAAGCAAACGGGCAAACAATGAATAACATGGGAATTGCACAAATAGCCACAGCAATTCAGCATCACAAGTCACTTGTGAAATCTGTAATATGTGAGGAGATTAGTAAGCGAGTATAAGAACAATTCAGTACAAAAGGCAGCCCAAAGTTTCAAAGGTGACCTGCAAGGAATGTTGATTTGTTTATTTTTCCTGAAACGTGTCTCAAGGTTATTTATTTATCTATTTATTTATTTATTTATTTTCTCATCTGTTTTTGAAGCCATGAAAGCAAATCTTTGTTTTTTCTTTCTCTTGTTACTCTTCAAGATATAATGAACATGAAATCTGTCGCATATTTGTTTTTACTTTGTTGGAGGGAGAAGAGGGTGCACACAGCATTTTCCAGAAACTGAGAGGAAGATATTGTGAAGAGAGAAAGATATTTTTCATTTTGTCCTTTAAAAAAATATTTAATTTGACCAGACATGTTTACCTGAAATCTTCTTTCTTTCTTTACATTCATCTTTAGTTTTGCAATTTTCTTCCCAAGCTTTGTTCACACAAAGATTTTTACTTGATGTTCCCTTCAGATGCTGTTACCTGTGGCCATTCAGTGGTGAGAGGAGTCTGATGGGCTGCTTGGCACAGGTGCGGCACAAATCAGTGCAGATTCAGCCAGCCCGATGGTATGGAGTTTGTTAAACGTAGGGAAAAAAATTGCATGCAGTCTCCAGACATTTCTTGGTAGAACTCAACTCTTTCTCTAGAATGCTAGAGATTTTCGCATTTTATTATGGTGTAGAGCAATAATATGAGAAATGTAGTCTTACAACGAGTATCCAAACTGGTCTGCTACAATTAGGTAAGGGGAAGGATGCAATTGAAGCATAAAGGATGAAAAAACAGCCAAGAGTCCTTGAGTAAACTAAAATCATCTGTGTTTCCTTCCCTTTCCTTACTGTATGTTGTTCTATTCCATCCTTTCATCGTCCCTAAATCTCGCACCCAGTGATTGGCAGAAGGGACTAAACACTATCTTTTTTAAGATGCTCTGACCGTACATCTTCCTGCTTTCATCTGTCCAGCCTGAGGCTTTCATCTGCATGCTCTAGTGAAGCACACTGGGCCTACTGTCAATTAGAAAATTGAATTTTGCCATCCTCGTAGACAGACACATAATGCACCAGAGTTTAGTGCTTCCGCCATGTGGATTCATGCCAGCTGAGGAGCTGATTCTAGAGGTACAGCAAGACACCAATTCTTGAGTGTTTGTTTTTTAAATATTGGATTATGTTTACCTGTTCCTGTTAATAGAGGCTGACATTTAGCTGGCTACACACTGTGTCAGTTGCTTGAGATTCTTGGATTAGAATAAAACAAACATCATGATTCATTTGCTGAAGCTGTAGAAAAAACTCTTGCAAGAAGTGAAAGATTTAAGCTGGAGTGATTTCCTCTTTTGCAGGCATAATGCTAAATGTGAACTGTGATGAGCTTAGGAGACGTAAATAGGAGTGCAATATAAACACATAGGTAATTGAAGTAATATATAGTAGATGAGACAAACAATAAACACAAAGAATTAACACCAATTTGAAAATATATATATGGGTGAGTAGCACATCATGTTGCCTTTATCCAGGATATGAAATAAAAATTTCACTTTTTCTGCATTGAATCCTCCTATGTTTACTTTGATGAAGCCCTCTCTGAGGTCAGTGACTATTCTAAAAGAAGAAAAAACTCCAAAATAGAGTTTATATTTGCTTGGCAGAAGTTAAAAATTGATGTTCACGCAGTAGGTTTAGTCAATGCATAGTGGGCTGATTCTGATTTCAAGCGAACACAAATTAGAACTGACTGTCCTGAAGTGAGTGGAGCTGCTGAGAAGTGAAACTCCTGTTAAACCACAGTAAAACCTATGAATGCATTTTTAACCAGGCAGATTTCCTCTTTTTGTTCTGAAACATGGAAGAATAGACACTGAGAGTCACCTGGGAAGTATTATGTGAAGTGGAAAAGAGTGGGATAGGTTGAGTTATGGGAGCAGGAGTTGATATCTATGCCATTAAACAGTGCCTAAAAATGCTCATAGGAATTCATCAGCACTTGTGCTAGCAATGTTTCGCAAGAGTCCCTCTTTTGGCCTATGGCAACAAGGCCAACAGTTCCCTTATAGAAAAGCAACGTCCAGGCAACTTTCCCAGAAGACAGTACGGATTTTACCTTTCTGTTCTTTTGAACAGAAGGATTGAACCTTGCAGAGACTTGCTATTCCACCTCAGCTGGCATTAGTTTCAGAAAAAAGTTCTGGAGGTTTTTAAGCTAATAGTGTTTCTGTATCCTTCTTCGTTGAACAGATCTAACTATTGTATTTTTTGCCTTTATGAAGAATTTCAGACATTTAAAAAAAAAAGGAATAGGCCTTAATCATTTTGCACACACCACATAGAAAGTATTTACTATATACACAAACAGAAACTCTTAAAATAATCTTTAGAACAACGATATTTAATCTTAGTAAAGATGTTGCCTCTTCCTCCAGAGCCTGATGGTGTCTCTTTGCATTATTGCATTCTTTTTCTCCCAAAAACTTGTTGGAAAATGCAAGACAGCTGCTCCTCTTGCACCCAGCCCACTTGATTTGCTAGGAAGAACTTACCCTTCTGCATCTCAGAAAAAGGGAACCAAATTGGAGTTACAGGGATTTTTGGCTTAGTCTGTTACATGATTGATTATTTAGTCCCACCTTACAGGCAGAAGGAGGAGGCAGAATTTGGAGTGATATAATTTGCCAAAGACGGAGGTAAAGGTTTTTTTACTGGTATAAATTCACAGCTTAAAAAAAGTGTCCAGGCTTTAGTGTTCTGGGGCAGGGTGAGCCCCTGAGGATGCACAAGCCTACGACAAATATGAGGCAATGTCCTGGCAGCCCTATAGTTTTAGGACACTAGTGATGCATGTTAACACCAGTAATGGTGAGAAATAAAGATGTCTCATGGAAGAATTTGGAATGGCAAATCTGGAAACCAGGATAGCACCACCTCCCCTGAGAGCACACACAGCTGGAGGCAAATTTTGAGGAAAATGGTTAAACAGTGAGCAAAGGAGAGGTGGTAGCCAGTCCCTTATCAGCCTTATGCAATGAAGTGTGCACTAGAGTGCATGGCTAGAAAGAAGTGAGGCCAGGGAAAACTCTCCTCCTTTTGCTTTTCTTCCTTCCCTCCTTCCAGGTCCTTGTAGCCTTCCGTACTGAACCTGACATGCTGTGAGTCTCAGAGTGAGCTGCCCATAAACCCAGGTTTTGTTTGGGTTGAAAAAGGCAGATGTGACTGCAAAACGAGATTCTTAAAAGTAATTATTAATTTTTACAAGTAGAGGTTTTAATTAAGACACATACTTGTCATGCAGCATTTTGTATACCAAACTGGAGGATTATTATATTTGTTTTAGTTGCCTGTCTAATGGGAGAAAAGAAGGAACACTTTACTTACATAAAAGAGGATCCCATTGACAAGATACATCCATTTCTGCTCCCGATATGAAGTTATGTTGCAGCCTCTTAGCCTAACCTCTTTTAAAATAATTGCCATACACTGTAGGCCTTTTTTCCTAGAAGGAAGAATATTAATACATGTCAGAGAAGGGCTGTACATAGTAATAGCATTCTGTCTTAATGGCTTGGAGTTGTAATGCAACCTACTGCTCTGCAAACGTGGGCTTCATAAAGATCGTGTGCATATGGATACTATGGTAAGATTAAGGGTAGTTCTTGCTTCACACAAATTTGTGTTATATTTATCTTGGGACAGAGGTCTCAGTGAGATGTGACATGTTTCCCAATGTTCTCTCAGTGTGGATCAGAGTTGGTATAAAAGATAAAAGTTTTTTAGTGGGCCACTGGTATCTCACCCAGTATATCACCTTGTGCTTTGTGGGCTTTGCTGGAGGGGGTTGAGTCTGGTAATCTTGGGCTAGATAAAACTGCTAGAGGAATTGGAACAGCTAGTGTAATTCTGCCTCTGTTATCAAGCTGAGTTGTCTGAAGTGGCCTGAATTTCTTACACAATGTGCTTTATCCCTTGTGTTTATACAGTAGTTCTATTTGAGAGAACAAGATTTATGTGTTGAAAAATGCTGGAGTGCTGCAGAGGTCAAATGTACATACTGTACAGCAAACACCACGAGTAATTTGTGCACCTGTATTTTTGGAAAATGTTTCTTTGTGAGTTACAGTAAAGTGCTTTCTGAAGCTAGGAATGTCTCATTTTTTATTGACTTAAGTTTGCTTTCAGCTTGAAAACTTAAAATTCAAAGATTAGGTTTAGAAAGTGAGTTTGAGTAGGTATTTTTAGGTTTGTTACTATGAGAAAGAAAATATGGATTATCTGAGTGTTTATTTTTCATGAAAGAGGAGACATCATACTTTCAGAACAACAAAAAACCATGTACATTACAAGAATTAGGCCTTATTATGACATAATTACACCTTTAAAACTATGATAAGGGAAAGCTATAACGTCTAAATGTACCTGGATATAGTAACATAAGTATCAATTATGAGATAAATAGTTGTCATCCTCATTCATGAATGTTTCCTAAAGACAGAAATGTAAATCTCTTACACAGATTTGGACAGCATAAAAGAAGTTATATTGGTAAAGGTGTAAACCTAGTTAAAATTACAGTGACTCTGAAATGAATAATTCTTGAAGAGGTAGAGAGATACATGCAGAAATATTGTTTACAAATGCAATTCAATTAAGTCTGTAGTTTCTCTATGAATACATAACAATTCTGAACAAGTGTAGTTCCTTGGATGAACTTTCAGATACAAACCAAGCTGCTCCTTATATTTTTTTATAATAATGCCACATGCAGAAATGTATTTTTCTTTATATAGTATCTTTGTATCAGCATAAATTCATTTAAATTTCACAGCATAAGCACTCAGAAATTAAGTAAATGTGACTGCAGTTTTGTAAAATACTTCATGCTGTTGCCATATTCTTCATACCAAGAACTAAGACATACATTTTTAATATCTTGAACAGTTTCATCTTTTTTAAAAAGAAAGGATAACAATAAACAGATGTAACACAGCATTCATGGCTAGAACAGTGTTTAATTCTACACTCTGACATTGGACTCATGTAGAGATTTCAGCAGTTTGAAGGACAAATTCACACAAGAAAATCTCTATTCCTCTGATCCAGCTGTATTGTAATTTTACATTGGTATTCTTGCATTTCTGCATGTTTAGATTTTTCTTCTCCTGTCCAAGGATGACTTTTCTAACATTATGTTTTTAAATCTGACAAGGTCATACAAGCTAAAAAAAAAAGGAGAAGAAGAAGGGTCATCAAAAGGGGAAAAATAACAGAACTACGGTGAAATGGCTCTCTGTTGGCCTTTGTATCGATTCAGAGTGTGTCAAAAGGGTCTTTTGTCGTGCCCCTACCACGGCATACTAATTTGCTAGATCAAGTCTGTCAGAATATCGACTGGAAGTAAAGAACTACAGTGGCAGCTTTTGTGTTTCATACAGCAGGGAGCCTGTGTGTGAAACAGGATTATCAGAGGGTCATGAAGAGAGTCAAGGGATGTCCATCACTTCCCTTCTGGTAATGTAATGGGGCGGGTGCCTGGATGTGATTAAGATGTAGGACACAGGAGGCATAGCGGTGAACAAATCAGACACACACACACATGCAAATCAGGTTGGCTGCTGTTAACCACATATTTTTAATGAAAAATCCAGAGACAGACCAAACAAATATCTAAATAGCTGCGTTTTGATTAAAAACCAAACCGTCTATTCAATGTCCAGGGCTCATGCCTGTGTCTGCTTCCTTGTGTGTATGTGTAGAAAATGTACAATGCTTACAAGAAAGTGTTTAATTTTTTTTTTTTTCCTTTTTAATGCAACATTCCAATTTGCAAGTGTTTTTTCTACTTTTTTTTTAATGTTGTGTATAGCATTGCTGGGTGATTACAGCAAACATCCAGGGGGCATACAAAGATAAAATGGTGCTTTGTGCTATGGCTATGCATGTATGCCACATTCAGACAGGATGCTCATCACTCTGCTGTGGGTTTAGCCTTGACTTAGATGTCATTGTCATTCTAATATAGCATGAGCAAAATATCTTTCTAGAAATCAAGAAAAAAATAGAAGTATTTGTAGTGCCTGAACAATAAGTAGGCTTGGTAAGTGCCTCTTTTTAAAATTGTGGCAGGGAATGTCTGCTTCCTGGAGATTCAGGCTGCATCTCTAGCTTATGTGAGAGCTGTAAGGAGCTTTCTGGCACACACACTGACATCATTTGCAATCCCTGTCATCTGTACAATCCATTTTTCCTGAGCTTTGTTCCTAATCTTTAATCCTTTATTTCTGAAAATTCGGTGCTAAGTAGGAAAACAATGTAAGATGCCAAAACAACAATGGCTTTTACATATGTAGCTTTTGAAGGCCTGATCCAAACCCCTTGGACCAGGGCAGGAATCTGAAGAAGGATTTTGCAGCTGACTGTGTATTCCTTAGACCAGCAATAGTTGTTTTGGTCAGCTTATCAATGAAACATCGAAACTTAGAAAAGTCTAAATCTATTTTTCGTTCCTCTATTTACTACCAGGCATAACTAAGGCAGTGTCAAGAGCCAAGGGTTCCATTGAGGAAACCATTTTTTTTCCTCTTTTTCTTTTCCTTTCCCTTTCCCTTTTCCTTTTTCAAGGAGCAGGAAAAGCGTGCAACTTTTTATACAGAAAGTGTTCCTCTGGATGCATAGATAGTATTTTGTTTCATTTAAAAGCAAAGCAAAGTTCTTGTGGGCGGTAATGTAAATAAAGTAGCACCCTGTTTTGCATGTAACTATTTTATCTCCTCTAAAATTGGGATAATTGTCTGAGAGCTGTACAAATGACACCCTGCTCAGAGCCAAAGAGGTTTGTCAGAGGTAGCCAAACACTGCTCTGTCTGAAATTGGGTAACAAATGATGTGTAACAAAAGGGTCTTGTGGATGTAGGCATACCTAGAAATAATGATTTTGACTCAGTATTTCTTACTGGTGTTAAGAACCAGTAGTCAGGTATTAAGTAGCCCCTGCACGCAGAGGAAAGGAATTGCACAAGTCCATAACAAGTGAGTTTTAATTTGTTTTCAATGTCTTTGTTCGGTAAGGTTGATGATGTGCAACATTCATTGCAATAGGAGATCATGGCAGGATGAAGGAATATTTATCAGAAAATAGCTTTTCTCTGCATATGTCAGGTGGAAGCAACTGCTGTCATAGTTATCAACTGTGTGGAGCTTCAAGGATAGAAGTATGTCATGAAGCATGAATATATGAAAGGAAGAGGTGAGCCCTGGGAGCTTCTCTGACAGCAAAGCCTGACTCATTTCTTTCTAACACGCCATGTGCCCATGCTCTGCCTCTGGAAGCTGCCCTTATTCCTGCCAACCAATATTTTCCACTTACCTATTTCCCGGGGCTTTTAAGTTTTAGTTCACAGTCAGGAGAAGGTGGAATGGTAAGAGGACTACTATTCTGAAAAATTCAGTTTTGCCATGGGTTTTTCTAAATCCCAGAACTCCTTTTCACGGAGCAGAACTCATGATCCTGAAATGCCCAAATGAACAGAAGTTAGCAGAGGCTGGGTATTGAAAAAAAAACTACCTAAGTGTATTAAGAAAGGAGAGCTACAGAAACTACGTAAGACGTATTTTTATTTCTTGTGCCTCATGACAAATGGCACTATAATTATAGTATGAGGCATCTAAGACAATTGTGCAGAGGAGACATTACACAGTGTCTTATCAATTATTTGTCAAGTCTCCAAAGATGGAGGTATGCATCACATGCAAAGGGGACAACAGAGTGCAAGCCAGTAGGATTTCTGATCAGAATGACACAACTTTCACGTCATTCTGTGGGAAAGGTGGTAAGTGTGGAAATGGAAAATACTAGTACATACAACAGTGTTTGTCTGGGGAGGCAGAGCAATTCTTAGAAGCCTGATGGCTTTCATAGTTTGAAGTTAGAGCAAATGTCAGGGTGGGAAAGGATCATGACACATTACTGACTGCCAAGGATGCATAATGTGAAGGTCAAGATGTGACCTGATGAAATTGCGTGCTTGATATTCTTTCCTTCCTTGTCACCCATTGAAATCTGAAATGCAAGCCAAACATATCTGAAAAGTAAAAGAAACATCTTTTTGCCAAATGACAAAGTGCAGTAGAAACACATAACCAAGAAAAAGTATTTTCTTTACAATGTCAAATTAATTCTTGTCATTTTGCAATACAGTTTTTTCCCTCTATCTTTTCCCAGTCTCTCAAGACTCAGAATCAAAACCTGCAAACAACATAATACTGAGAGTGAAATTTCTCAATCATTTTTTACCCTTAAGGCTGTCCACTCCACCAAAGCCCTGGATTAGAGCCTATCACTTGTCACCAAAGATAGTTACAAAATAACTACCAGGAAAAAATGCCCTGGACCAATAGTCAGGATTTGCTCCCTTTGTCTGCTCCCAGTGCTGCAAAATGCTGGCACCAAGTTAAAAATAAACCTGGACAGAGCTCAGAGAGACGGTATAATGTGACCGCTCTGCCTGATCTATGGTTACTGGAAGCAGTATGCCTTAGCACGGAGCCTGCAGCATAGTTTCTTTTTTACCACACAGCCATCCCTACACATGTTCATTTAGGTTTAAAGCAAAGGAGCTAACTCCTGTTTGCTGGCTGAGCTCCAAAGCAAGTAATTGTGCTCTGCCTACTTAAAAGTCCCCATTATTTTACATGTACATGATATCTAACAATTTCCTATTGCTACATAGCATGTTTTCAGACAATTTTTACTCACTTCTAGAGGTTTCTTTACTTCAATATGTGTTCATATACGGAGACATATTTATATTCTAAAGGGCACAGACATTAAGCAATCCTCACTTATTCTTTACTGATTTCACAAATGTATTAGGATTCTGACAAATGTCTTTAAATTATATTAATACACTTGTTATATTTTATTTCAGTCATTGCAGTACAAGATGCAAACAGTTTTAATGGTATTTGATAATTCTTATTCTACCGCTTTCATAGTTTTGGGCACCAAAGTTACTTTCTGCGTTCTAGTAAAGTAGAACACTACTTGCATTTTGGTTTACTTTTCCCCTACAAATTCTGAATGATATATAAGGATTTGGTAAACTGATAGAAAGAAAATTAAATTGCTCATTTTGGAGCAATTTCTGAATCAATATAAAGTGCTCCCATGACAGGCATTCCTTTCGGAGAAGGGACCATAGAAGTAGAGCTTAATTCTTTAATCTGAATCGTAAAGTGTTATTAACATGTTTCAATAGTTCTCCATTTCATCAAGAATCTTTAATGGAAATGTGAAGTGCCCTCCTCTTGGAAGGACTAGAACACTTTTGGGCAGTTATCTCTGCCTCAAGAAGAGCAACAGTTGCCAACGACAGAGGAGTACTCAGAGCTCATAATAGAGTGCTCAGTATGTACCATAATTTGAGGTCTCTGAAGATTTTAACTTGAAACATATCAGAACAACCCATTTTTATTAACTTCTAAAGCCCTTGACCTGTGACAAAATGAATAAGAAGTTTTTTTAGTTTTCCTCTGGTTAAAGTCAATGTTTTTTATGTTGACACCTAAAGTAAAGCATCTTAGTGTCTTAATCTAGGTATATTTAAATACTGTTTGTGAAACATCTAATTATCTAAACAAAAGAAAATATTTTCACAGGGCTTTTAGTTCCTTTGAACTGTATTGGAAATTAGGTTCACTTAATCCATCTTCCAAAACACATGGGAGTACCTCACCAAGACAGAGAGCAAGAGTCTGTCTGTAGCTAGAAAACTTGCCTTCCAGCAGGGATCCTGGCATGGTTGACCCACTGCACAGCATTGTAGCTTCTCTTCCAGATTAGTCAAGAGGACATGGTATCAGAGAACAGGAGAGGGCCACAGTGCTCTGCTTTAAGTACATATATTCACATTCTGCCTGCTTGGATGTACACAGGAGACATATTTTGAGACCTGACTGAGCTGTGATGATCCAAAGACCAGCATTTGGACCATGTAATTGTGACCACTGATTTCTACTTTATATCAGCACACAGCAGTCTAAATGTAATAGAAGACCCTTACTTCAGAACTGGGATGGACTGGTACATTGTTAAGCAATCCAGTAATGACAGAACATGACAATGCCATACACAGTCCAGAGAAGAGCAACACAGCTGATGAAAGGACCAGAGCACAAGCCTTATGAGTGACACGTGATGGAACTGGGGATGTTTAGACACTAGAAAATGAGCCTGAGGGGGAACTTATTGCTCCCTAAAACTGCCTGAAAGGAGGCTGTAGCCAGGTAGAGAGTCACACTCTGCTCCCAGGTAACAAGTAACAGGACAAAAGAGCCTCAAATTGTGCCAGGGGAGGTTTAGATTAGATAAGAGGAAAAATGTCTTCATTGAAAAGGGGGTCAAATAATAGAATAGGTTGCTCAGGAAAGTGTTCGAATCACTGTCCCTGGAGGTATTTAAAAGATGTGTAGATGTGGTGCTTGGGAATATGGTTAATGGTGAACAGAGCAGTGCTGGTTTAATATTTGGGTATTTGAACTCAATTATCTTACAGATCTTTTTCAACCTTTATGATTCTATGACTCTATGGTTACTTCTGCCACAGTACAAAAAGACTATATAGCACAAATATACTGGTAGATGTGTAACAGATAATGCAGAATTTCTGTAGTTATAGTAACTCTTCATTACTGTATTGTAACTATACTTTTCCTTTGAAACATACATGCTCTGTTCCTTTGCTGTTACTTTAAATTTTGACTTTCTTTTGATAGAATTGGATCCAGGCTACTGAGGAAAGTCATGCATGTTTACGACTAGATTCTCAGATCTGTCATATGTAGCACTAAGAGTAGAAATAATATCTGTATTTCTAGAGAAAGCAACAATACTACTAGGAGCTGTAGTGCTAGTATAACATTACACAGGGGAACAAAGCATATGAATTGTGTGACTGCAGAACTTAAAACTACTTCTTGGTCCACTTACACTCTAAGACAGGAGATAGGGAGGCAATAAAATTAATAACCTAGACCACTAACCTAGCCCAGAGTCCAGTACTGTAATCTGCAGTTGCATACAGAAAAGTAATTCAAGACCCACTGTGCTGGGAGTCATGCAGCTGAACTTCATAAAGTGTTGCCTCTGTAGCTTCTACAAGCCACAGGTGAGAAGAGGGTGCAGAGGGATACTGGTCTCAGAGCGGGAACTACAAAAGTCAAGATGGAGCAATTCCTTAGAAGCAGTCAGAAGAGAAACGCTATGAAGGAGACTGAATCTTAAATACCACTTCTCTCCAGGACTTAGTCACCCTAACTGTGAAATTCAACCTCATAATCTGTTTAATCTCACTGGCTCTGGACTGCTGAGGGCAATTTCAAGGTATGAGGGTCATGTGTCTATTCCTTATTTCTTTACTCCTTGTAAAGTTTGGACCCTACTTACAGCAACCTTGCAAACAAACAAACAAAAATCCAACCAAACAAAACAAGGGTCATGCCACTCTTGATAATTCTATTATTTAAGTAGCCTACAGCTTAGACAGTCATTCTCTTCTGCCTGAACAAATCAAAATTCACATCACCCACTTCCTGCTTTGAGGATGCTGGAAGCATTAGCTAACCCTTATAAAATTCTTTGAAGAAGAAAAATACCACGTGACATGCTGAAGCACTCTTGGTGACATGGAACCCCAAAATGCATCTTCCCTGTTACCCATTGCAAACAACTATCAATAATCAAGAAGTGCTCTTAGTGGCTTTCACAGACTACAGTCCCTCAGTGATGCTGAGTTATTCTATCCCTGTTTCAATATTTTTCAATGATCATCTCTCTTTGCTTACAAGCATCCATATAACACTTACAAGTAGACACAGTTGGCTGCTGAATTATTTTCAATTTCTGTGTAATACCCTTACCTATCTACACACCTGTTTATCTGTTCATTCAGCTATCCATCCTTGCTTTGATAGAGGTGGCATTACTCTAGCACTCAAAGACTTTACAGGCTGATGAATTTTCCTGCTGCAGAATAGGGAAGCAGTCTTACCCACATTTTTTGTGTCACATAATTTGCATAAGTGACTTAAGAATAAGAAAATTCTCTTATCCAAATCTTAATGGAAATCTATTGTAAAAGTTAGTTTCTTCCACTAATTCAATGTATTTTTCCAAAACTGGTGATAAAACTTTTCTTGAAAGTCTTTTGTTGTCCTTGTGGTCTTTTATCTCTCACTTAAGCTAGTTATTGTGCAGGTGTACCATGACCATTGCTGTCTGATAAGACATTGACAGGCATCCTGAATCAACACCTTTTCTTTGTTCTAAATTAGAAACTTGGAAAGAATTCTCCTGGAGGTATTTATTCCAGGACTATTCTGGTTTCTGCTTTTAAATGTTCTAGTAGGGGCCACTTCTGTTTCTGTTTTGACTGAAAATGTCTGAATTCTTTAAGCAGCGTTTGTAATGAATGTCAAATTTCACTTTAAGTAGTGACATCACCTTATACCAACTTTTATTTTTCTGCTTTTCTGTTTAACTCTGCTTTGAAACACTCTCCTTAATTAACATTGTAATCTTTTGTTCTGAGATGATTTGTATCTTCTTGAAACATCAAAATGACTTCTTCCTAAAATGATGGTGTTTTAGGTATTTTTCCATCCATATGATTTTTGTGTCAAGTCTACTAGTTAATTGACACAATTTTAAAATCTGTCACCTTGAATTTTCCCTCTCCCAATACTTTCAGTGAAGCTGGAATGTTTCCACCATTACATCCCAGACATTCTGCATCTCCCTTAACTTTATAAGATGAAAAGAGCTGTCAAATTACATTACTCCCATATCCAGTCTCTCACTTCACCTGTCTGTATGACCATAATAACTGCATCATATAAGTAATCCTTGCACTTCTGGACTCTGACAGCTGAGGAAGGCTTATTCACTTTCTGCTCAGGTGCAATCTTTGTCATGTACAATAACAACTTAGAGATGAACTACAGCAGAATGAGAAAAATGCTGAGAACATCAGCTGAGACTCTTCTTGTGCAGAGATTAGCACTTCTACTAAAACACTGAAAAGATCAAGACATCTCTTGAGAGAGAATCTTCATTTAAAAGACCAAATTTAGTCTTTACTAGACAGACAAGCTCTCATTTTCTCTTCCTCTTAGGACAATTTAGCTTACAACCAAACAAATGCTACATCATATGGAAGGAAATAAATACAAATCCAAGCCAGAAACATTTATTACTCTCCAGAAACAGATTTTTTTCTTCTATGGAAAAATGTTTGGATTACACTCCATTAAAAAGTTATGATTTATTTTTATTATTGATTTGGCCTGAAACTTCAAATCCAATTAATTCGAGATTTTGGTACAAGTAATACATAGTTACATTTTTTGAATTCATCTTGGGAACACAACAGTTGGATTTATTAACAGATTTATGACAACAGGTAAAGAAAAGTAAGAAAAATAATAAAGATTCTAACATTAGAAAATGAGAGCATTTTCAGAAAAACCTACCAATTTTGGGAAGGCAGGATGTTGATACTATAGTTTTAAAGTCAGGATTAAGTAGTATTAAGTCCTTTTTCTGTTTGTGCACTGTTCAATTCACAATGTCTGAATTATCCATGACATGAATTTTGGGGTAAGAATTAAGCAAGCAGAATTCTTGTACCATTTTAAGATTTAAGTTGTCAGATTTTCATTTCAGTTTAAAATGTCATCTGAATTTCAAAATTTCTGTCAAGAAAAGTTTTTGTAAGCTAGGCAACAAAATATGCATGAATGAAAGAGTGATATTTGCTGAAGATACAAAAATATAACTATGCATGCAAAAACAGTAACAGATAATAAAAGATAAAGACTACTTTTTCCACATTTCCTTATTTTAAAAAAAAAAAATCTTTAAAAAATTCTAGGTATAGGAAAGCAAAAAGCAAGAGAAAATTTGTATACTTGCAAAGCTGTAGCATCAAGAAATAGAGGGAATGATGTGCCCCTTGATAGAAAGCCTTTTAGACAGAGAAAAACTACAGTCCAGTAAATTAGATTGATGTCTTGTAAAATTTACATGGGAACATCCTGGCACAAATATATCCCAGGTAGCTTAACAAAGATCTGCTAGCAGGTAGCTTAACAAAGATCTGAGGCAGTTATCACAATGCTGCTAGTTTCAAGTTCATAAAACCATATAAGTTTTGCTATTAAGTACAGGATCTGGTCCAGTAAAAAATAAAATCTAAGTGTTAAGTATCATGAACCAAAGGAAATAAGCCCCTCTAAGATGAAAAAAGAGCATGGAAATTAACAAAGGAAAGAAACCAAGGTTTTGAAAGGGGGTATAGAAGGCCAGTCGTCCTTTCTTATAAGAAACATATTGTTTAATGTGATTTCTTCTTCCACTGAAATAGCAGTAAATTGAAGGAATTGCATGTTCATATTTTTTCACATTACAAAAATAAGCTAGTGATCCAGTTCATCATTAGATGTTTTGGACATTTTATTAAAAAAAAAAAAAATCACAATGCTTCAATGCTCAAAGTTTTTTGTTCAAATATTCTAAAGCTTTTGTAAAATCTAAGCCACTGATAGGCTTTGGGATTTCTAGCCTATGATTTGTCAGTGAAAGCAGAGTACACAAAGTGTACACATGCACACACAGAGTCATATATACTCACAGACTGGGGTTGGTTTTTTTCTTTTCAGAAAAAGGTAAAAATATGTATTTTAATCCATCAAAATTCAACCATCCTCAATTGTAAGTGAACATCTGCTTTCATCTAGGAAACATTTTAAACTTCTTGACAGTTAAAAGAACTGTAATCCCTAGAGGCAAACACTTTTTCAGAGAAAATTCATATCATGGATGGCACCATGGTAGGAAACTGCAGCATGCTGTATGCAGTTGTAAGTGAACACACAGCATAGTTATCTACATAAGCTCACTGGAACTTCAGCATAGACTCAGTAGAAAAAAAAATAGCTGAAAACTAATTAAAATGCTAGTTAGGTTTCTATATAGTCTCTAGGCATATTATTAGCAGTCTTTCCAAAAATATCAAAGGGTAAAGTCAACTATTTTTTTGTAGTGGATTTTCATTTATAGTCCTTGTTTAATAGTGTTTGAAGTCAGCTTTCCAAGCTAGTAGAGGATCAACTTCTTTATATGACTTACAAAAACAGGGACATGTAAAACATTCTAGGTTTTTAGCTATTCTAAAAACTCTGCAGATTAATCTATAGGTTGCAATCTACTATCACTTACCATGTCACTTGAGTTACATTTTGTATTACATTTTGAATTGAAACAGGATATAAGGTGTGGGTTCACTCTTGTTCAGCCACCAGGACCATGCTCTTTTGTTCTTTCCAAGAACACAGCAAGTGTTCAGCACGCTCCTAGGAATCAGGAGCTCCCTCTGCCAACAAGTCCTGGCTCATCTTTAATATTGTCTTCAGATTATGTTCTCTTTTTGTCCTATAATATGGGAGTTTAAATTGCAGTGAAATTCTGTTGCAACAATACAAACTGAAAATACTTTAATAATCATTCACATGCTGTGAGGCGGGATGTAAACACAGCAGCACTGAGTAAAAAGAATGGCATTACTTCGTTGGCCTAAGTTATGGCTAGCAAAAGAAGGATTCAAGTAATAGCATTATGAGGTTTATTTTTGTAAGTTCCTGTAGACAAGATCCTTAGTGATTGAGTTGCTGTGCTCCTTTTCAAAGGTGTTACCTTTGAAACGGAGCACAGCATTAACATTAAACGGAGCACAACATTAGCATACCTTTGAAACGGAGCACAGCATTAACATTAAACGGAGCACAACATTAAATTCAGTAAGAAATGGAGGTGTTACCTCCATTTCTTACTGAATTTAATAAGAAAAGATCTTGTTTGAATTCTACCAGTGCCTCATGTATCTTATGAATAGTGACAGCATATATGAGAATTACTGAATGCAATTAAGTTAATTTCTTTAAAACGTGCAGTAAATCAGGGTAGTTATCTCCATAAGGCAAAGAAAAAAAAGTTCTCTGGAACAAGTATATCAAAAATGTTATGTGTTAAACTTGTCCATGCATGTTTAAGTGCATCTTATTATCTTTATTAGTAATTATTATCCTTGATAACAATGATTACCCTTGATGCAGATCTCTATGTGTATAAGTATATTGATGTGTGATCAATTCCAAATGAAACATGACAGTCATACAAGCCAGCTGAGCTGCTGTGATATGGCTGACATAAAGAGCCTAGTAAAAGATGTTAGGACTTTGACATTAAAAACTTACCAAACAACTCTTACAGTTTAGGATGCCACTTCCTCCAGTTTATCTGTCATGTGTCCTCCAGGAATCACCCCACACCAGAGCTGCCAAAATAGAACCTGAGCACTTAGCAGAGTCTACCAGGCTAGTCCTGACAGTCAAAATAATAGTTAAACCAAGACACCGGACTTTTCACTGAAGCATCTGAGAAGGGGCAACACATTTTGTTCTACTGAATGATTCTGGTTGTTGAGTACAACACCCTAGTTGACTACTGGTTCCTTCCCATATCTGAATTTTAAGGAAATGAATTTCACCTCATGACTGGGATGGATAGGAAAGTACATGTAGACAGTTATCCGCTGAGTTCAGCTTAAAAGCTGTCTTCTGAGTTGTTTGATTATGTTAGAAGTTCTTCTCACAGCCCCATACAGTCAAAGATTTTCACCTTACCTGAAATGTAAAAAGATGTTTGGCAAGTTAGCAACCAAAGTTAATGATTCTGCATAGGCAGTATGATGGATTTTCCAGTTATGTCAGAATTCTTTAATTTTCTACCTGCATTCTTAGGTGTTAAACATTATGTCATTTTAAAACAATCCCTTTGGTGACATAGAGAATTTTTCTCATGGTTTTTTTTGTTCTTCCCCTGCCATATGTCCACAACAAATTGTTTTACATGGGCAATTGCATCTTACAAAGCAAGAATATACAAGAACAGTTCTAAAGAAGATAACTTCCTGAATTTCCTGAAATTTCTCTCCTGTCTTTCAATCCCTATCTTTTTTGTTTGCTCATGTGAATGAAAAATTCAGAAATTATTCTTCATATCCCTGTTTCTAATTTGAGTTTGTCATTATAACCTTATACTCTATCATATATTTTAAGATTAAATTTCTGCTAATCTCTGCAAATTTTCCCCTTCAAGTATAACACAGATAATTCTCACTAAGGGAAAAATGCAAATGCCAGAATGAGAGAAATGTCTCTCTCCTCATATTTTTTCTCTGACATGAATTGCAGGAAATGCAGTTTACTGTGTTTTGCAAAACTTGAGGCTATATACTGGGCACAGCCATTAATGAAAGACAGTTACAGTGCTGACTGAATGACTGAGACCAAGATAAGTGTAAGCAAAGATAATAGACAAATGCAAGAAGATGGTATTTGCAACTCATTTGTCTTGACTATCAAGAGTTAGTTCTTTGAATAAAATTAGCCTGCTTCCCTCCCTTCATCATTGCAAAAACATGTGAAAAGCTCCCAAGTTCCATGTGTGGCAGTTCACTTGGTGTCTGTCAGAACCAGAGTTTCCTTCTTTGCTGTCTCTCTGATTTGCCCCAAGCAGCATCAGTAAGCTGGAAGATAAGGAAAGGTGTGCCTTCTGAGCTAGCTGTACATGAATACATACCTGCATCCTCAGCAAGAATAGAGAAGAAATTGTGTCAAATTAAAAACAGTCTTAGAAAAAGACACCAAAAATTATCCAGAGCCAGCCAAATGAGCAGTGTGTTCCCCATAGCTGTAGAATAACCTTGTACACTCATTTATTCTAATGAAGAGTGTTCATCTTCCACACACTATTTGCCAGTGGTCGTAAAGCTCCACTAAACATAGACGTGTTTCCGCCAAGAACTCCCATTTCATTCATTCTTGCCTTTAGTTCAGCATTTTATCTAAACCATCCATCACAAGAGTAATGTTCTTGAAAATAATATTTACCATATTATAATATTATAATGTCATTTTTTTTCTTTTTTTACAAACAGAAAATATGTCTTTACTGCCTACCAGAAATCATTTGAAATCTGGACATTATCTTCTGTTCATTGTTCTCTCAATCTAGCCACTGCTGTGAAAGATGATATATAGTGTTTTCATAAATACACCCACAATTAAAGTAGAGCCAAGGAAATTCTCCCTCCTTAATTGGATGTGGTGAGGAACTTTGTCACCAAGGATGAGGAAAAGGCTGAGGTACTCGATGCATTCTTTGCCTCAGTCTTTAACAGAAAGATTGGTGGTCATCTGGGCAACTGTCCTCCTGAGCTGTCTAACAGGGATGAGCAGCAGAACAGACCCCCTGCAATCCAGGAGGAAGTGGTCAGTGAGCTGCTGTGCCACTCAGACACCCACAAGCCTATGGGACCTGATGGGAATCACCCAAGGGTACTGAGGGAACTGGCAGAAGAGTTTGCCAGGCTACCCTCCATCGTTCATCGTCAGTCCTGGCAGGCTGGGGAGGTTGTAAATTGTGATGTCCCATTGTACCCATCCACAAGAAGGGACTGAAGGAGGATCTGTGGAACTACAGGTCCATCAGCCTGGCATCACTGCCCAAGAAGGTTATGGAACAGATCATCGTGAACGCAATCGCAGAGCACATACAGGACAACGAAGTGATCGGGCCAAGACACTACAGGTTAAGGAAAGGCAGGCCCTGTCTGAACAACAACCTTTTATTTCCAGATGACCCACCTAGTGGATGAGAGGAAGACTCTGGGTGTCGTCTATCTGGACTTCAGTAAAGCCTTGGACACTGTTTCCCACAGCATTCTCCCAGAAAAGCTGGCAGCCCATTGCTTGGACAAGTGCACCCTTCACTGGGTTAAAATCTTGTGGGATGGCAGGGCCCAGACAGTGATGGTGAATTGTGCCTCATCCAGCTGGGACTAGTCTCCAGTGGGGTTCTGCAGGACTCAGTGTTGGGAACAGTCATATTTAATATCTTTACTAATGATTTGGATGAGGAGATCAAGTGCACCTTTAGTCAGTTTGTAAACAACATCAAGTTGGGCAGGAGCGTTGATCTTCTGGAGGGCAGGAAGGCTCTGCAGAGGGATCTGGACAGGCTGGATCCATGGGCTGAGGCCAGTGGTGTAAGGTGCAACAAGGCCCGGTGCCAGGTCCTGCTCTTGGGTCACAACAACCCCAGGCAGTGCCACAGGCTGGGGCAGAGGGGCTGGAAAGAACCTGGGGGTGCTGGTGACAGCAGCTGAACATGAGCCAGGGTGTGCCCAGGTGGCCAAGAAGGCCAATGGCATCCTGGCCTGGATCAGCAATAGTGTGACCAGCAGGACCAGGGCAGGGATTGTCCCCCTGTACTGGGCACTGGTGAGGACACATGTCAAATCCTGTGTCCAGTTTTGGACCCTTCACTCCAAGAAAGATATTAAGGTGCTGGAATGAGCCCAGAGAAAGACAGGGGAGCTGGGGAAGGGTCTAGAATAAGTCCTATGAGGAGTAGCTGAGGGAGGTGGGAGTGTTTAGCCTGTAGAAAAGAAGGCTCAGGGGAGATATTATCACTGTCTGCGAGTGCCTGCACAATAGGCTGTGGACAGGTGGCAGTTGGTCTTATCTCTCAGGCAACCAGCAAGAGAACAAAGAGAATTGGCCTCAAGCTGTGCCACAGGAGCCAGAGGAGATTCAGGGTGACATCAGGAAGAATTTCTTCACAGAAAGGGTTGTCAGGCATTGGAACAGAATGTCCAGGTGTTGATGGAATCACCATCTCTGGAGATGTTCAAGAAATTTGATGTGGCACTTAGTGCCATTGGCTGGTTGACAAAGTGGTGATTGGCCAAAGGTTGGACTCAATGAACTCAAAGGTCTTTTCCAAACGAAATGATTCTGTGATCCTCTGGTTCTGTAATTCTTCCCACCTCCCTAGATTACTCTAGTGTAACAGTGGCTATAAAAAAAGAACCTGTCCTGCTCACCTAAGATTATCCACTTTTATTTTTTTCCACTCAAGTTCTGTATGTGATACGTACTGATATTTCTGGAGGCATCTGGAACTGAGTTTTTTGTGCTTTTATGCCTTGAACTGAATTGGCATGTCTGATAAACCAGACATGATCTATGGGTTGAAATCTGGATTTACCACCTGCAGCCCAGTTTCTGATTAGATAATAGAAACCACAGAGGAATGCGTTTAGTGCTCTACTTCTCTGTTTCGCTCCATAAGTTGTGATTTGACACTATACCAAAGCAGACCACATCACACCGCAGTATTCTACACCACACTATGCTACATCAGAACACTCTATCACGCACTACACGACACAATACATCAGTCACTGTGCTTCACTAACACCATGCTGCACTACACCAAACTATACTATGCTACACTATGCTGCAAGACACTAGACTACACCAGGCTGCAAAGCCCTAGACTTTCCCTCATTAATTCATTTTGCCAGAACTATGTGGTCCAGTGACTGCCTGCACAAGGAAGTAGTAACAATATCTGCGTTTGCATGGCGTGTGGAGTACTCCATCACACACAGATTTTCCAGCCATAGGAGTACCTCAGCACAGGCAGACTCAAGCAGCTCCCACAGCCAAGCCGTAGCATATGGTGTGGACTGGCTGGTAGCTTTACAACCTTCAGATACAAAGTAGCATACTCAGGATATAGTGATTCGCCCAGTCCTTACAGTTAGAGGAGCAATAGCAGTCCTTGTTTTGTTTTTATACATACATTTTTATCTAGATCTGCCTTTACATAAGGAAAAGCCATAAGACGCAAAGGTCTCATAGCACTGGTTATTGCTTACTTACCCTAATGGTACCTACACAGCATCTCAGGCTCAACTTAACAGGAACCAGCTGTGTCAGAGCATAGTGATAACTTGGCCCTCAGTAGTTCCCTGTGGAGCACTGAGCCACTGATGTACTCCCAATCAATTCCTACACAGTTACAGTTCAGTGAGCTATTTAAAGAAAAAGACGACCGTGTAAAGCAAGAGAGATATTCAAAGAAAAGAACATATTGAGAAATAAAGAATTAAATCAAGGCAAAACCTTGAGTACTGGAGATAGACCTGGCACTGAGAAGATGGGAAAGAAGAGGGAAGGAAGAAAAAAATAGGAAAGATACAAATCTGTAGTGAAAATAAATGGGAGACAGAGTTTCACATCAGCATCAGCATCACTATTTGATATTGCTGATGCTTTTAATGTGGAAAAGAACTTTAATTCTTTAGTAAAATTTCTAATTTCTCTTCTTATGCACACATGCAAAATTTAAATCACTGGGATAAGCCAAGTGTTCAGGAAAACCATTCAAAAAATATACAATTGGTTTCAGTGATAAAAATAATACAGCTAATCCTTTCAGTGAGAATTTCTGCTTCTAATTTAAGATTATATTATATATGTGGTGTGGTGATGATTGAGTTTAAATAACTCAGTCTAATGAAATACCACATGCCAGGGATATTCAGATAGAATACTAATAAAATCTCTGTTGATTGTTCCTATTTCAACATAAGAGTTAAATTCTTGTCATTGGACTTTTTTTTATAATATTTCTTAAGCATGTTTCATAGAAACAAAATATACTTTTATAAACATGCATATCAGTAGAATTATTTCCATTCTCTTAATACCATTTCCATGGTTAATTAAAAAAACAAGCCAAGGCTTTTTTTGGTCAAAATTTAGTGCCTGAAAATAAAAATATAATATATTTTTAAGATACAAATGGAAACCATTTAAATTTTTCCTCATATAAACTGAAATCTATTTTCATTTAGTAAGATTACTCATGGGATAAGCTTGTGCTCTTCTTTCCATCTATCCTGATATTATCACTTACAAATGCTTAACTTAATTAACTGCAATATTAGAAATCCAAGCAGTCTAGAAACTTCCTCTAAGTAAGCCAGCGAAGAGCTACTTTCAGGAACTGCCCTTACACATCACAGCCAAATTCTAACTCCCCAATTCCAAAATGTAATCACACAAAACATATATTTTTATTGACACAAAGAAAAAAATACAAAGAGCTGAAGATGGAAAGGAAAAAAAAAAAATCAGGATTGAACTTGAATTGAACATATCTTAAGCATCCATAGGTTTTTTGAACTGTTTCTTAAAATGTCCAAATGGTAGCACCTGCAAGCCACAGCCTTATAAAAACATTTGGGTTTCAGTTTGAGGAGGTTCTGACAGCAGTGCTTTAAAAAAAAGGGACGCAACATAAAGCCTCTTAATACCGCTGCTTATGAGAAAAAAACCATTCTCTTCCAGAAAACTGTAGTTTAACAGAATCCATTCTATATACGTTAAAATAGAGCCAAAGTTCAATTTAAAGTGCTGTTGCACACTTTACCAAAGCTCTTGACTTCAGAATTTTTTCTCAACTGGGCTTACAAATCCTGTATCTGTTGACCTTCAGAACAGGGTACAAGACCATTTATTCTCTCAGCTTTTTGCCTTTGTGTGTGTCTGAACGAGGTGAGGAAAGAGGAAAGAAGAATTGTCTGGGGAAGTCAGTGGAATTTAAGCCACACGATACGGACAAAAAAAATCATCGGAAACTGCTGGAGAAAGACAGATAGGCAGAGTGCAATTAGTCAAATGTTGTTAGCAAGACTACCATAAAATGAGCTATTTTTTTATTCTGCTTCTCACCAGTTTACAGCAAGCACATGAAAACAATAATACCTTTATTTGAAAGAGGCAAATTTCCATTTCTGATGCAGTTGGGATTTGCAGTCTTCAGTTTCTGTAACTGATTTTAATTGCGGCTCATGAAGTGAAATGATTGTAATACATTTGGTAAAACATTACTAATTGATTGACCCAGTATCTTGCTAATACAGACAAAACAGCATGACTGAAGCATTCAGTAGAAGCATCAATTAGGATTTCCTTGCTTAAGTCAACTCCTTCAAAACGTCCAGAGAATATTCTTAATCTAATGTTGTAGAGCCATATCATAATAATGATCTTGAATTTTAATTACTTTTAAAATAAGAAATTAATATCACAATATTGCTTTAAGAATACTGTAGTAATATGTAAAATCTATGACCAAGTTTCTGACAGACTTTTTCTTGACTGTGGCTACTGCTTGAAAACATCACAGACTTCTATATTATCTTTAACTATGCCAAATAGTAGTTTAAAAATTTAAAACTGCTTTGGTACCTATGAAAATAGAATTTTAAATGGAATATTATGCATCAGAATATTCAGTCTGATACAAAGACTGATGGAGAAACATTTTATTGTCATAAATTATGATAGCATTTTCACATCTGTCATTTGACTCTGGTTGTTTCTTGAGATTCTTCCTGGAGGCTGTGATTCGTGATTCAGAATAAACCAAGCTTCTTATACAGCACATATTTCAAAAAACCTGTTTCTTGTTACCCCATGGTTTTCAGAAGATAACATGAGTTGTCACAGCTAGAATTTCACAGATTTAAACTCCATTTTAAAAATATGCATATGTGTCTTACAGATGCTTGACTAATAAAGGAGCAGTAGTAGAAATTGCTCCAAGGCAGCACCATCTATTGAGAAAGCTGTTTTCCTTTAAAGCACACAAACTATTAAGTAAGGCAAAGAGAAGTAATATGAGTTAGTAGCATTGTATTTCTTCCACTGACATCAAAAATGGCTCCTTTGAATGTTTTGATGTTGTTTTCACATAGGAATCTTACTACACATTGTCACATTTTTCTATTTGCCGATGTTTTGCGTAGTATCCTTTGTGTGCCAAATCATGGCAAAAGGTTGGTTGACATTACAAAAGCTAAAATTTTATATCCTCTCTTGTGCCTACCTATCCCTATCCATTAGAACCTGATCATACACATGCTTACAAATATGATGATTTTGTCTTATTCTTTGAGAATATCTCACATATGTAAATTCAAGTGACTGAGGACCAAAAGCTGAGTTTGTATTAACGAAAAAAGAAAAAATGTTTTGAATTTTTTGAATCATCCAAATGACCTAAGCAAATTATGGTTCATTTGTGGTGCAAATTAGTTTTTAATATGAAAACATTTCTATATGAGAAATTCATTCTCTTATGTAAATATTGTATGTAACAACACCATGCTTCTGAATTGCTGAAGAAGCAAGGATAATTTTTCAAAGTCTTGATATTAATTTTCCTTAAAATACTAAGACTTTGAGGACAGATTTACCAGGGAGTTAAGTGGACTGTTACATGTACATTTGTACATTTTCCTACAAAAACTGATACTTTCATGGATGTACATCCCCTGTTTAGAGCAGTACTACATTACTGCCCAATACTTCACTGTTTATGGGGATGTAAAGTGGTTTATGCAGCCTAATGGATTTCCAAATATTAGCAAAGAAATTACCATAGAGACACACAAACTTTACTTGTAAAGAACCTCTGAAGATCCAGACTCCTGTGTGGAGCAGGACTACCACAATTTTCTCCAACTGAATCTTAAAAAAACTTCCAGAAAGAGACTCCATTATTTTCCCTGGTAAATTTCTCAGTGAAAAACCCACCATTGCCCATTCTTCTTACTATTTTCCTCTAGAAGAAGAGCTTGGTTCTCTCACTGGGAACCTTTAGGGTAACAGTAAAATGATATTAGCTGACCCCTCAGTCTTCTCTTCACCAGACTAGCAAGCCCAGCAGCCTAAACCCCTCCCACTAAAGGCCTTTAGCCACACTGGCTGCTCTCAGCTGGATTCTTCCCATTCTTCAGAACACTCCTTGAACCAGTAGTCCCAAAAGTGGGCTCATTATTCCAGAAGTGGCCTCACCAATGGTGAACACAGAACATCACCTGCCTTCATTCTGCCGGCTACACTCCTCCTAATAAAGTCCAATGTACAGTTTTCTTTATCTATGCGATTTGTGAGTGTTTGCCATACAAATAAATCCTTCTTGCTCTGTTGTAGCTGTGGATGGGGATCCAAATAACTAACAATTTTTTCTTGAATCTGTTCTCTAGAACTTCTCTAAATGAATCAACTGAATAACACAACTCACCCAACCATCCCCCACCAAGAAAAGTGTGAAAGATTATGATTGAGTTTTATTCATAATTTCTGTTAAAATAATAGTACTATAAAGCTGAAGTCCAAGGGGACTAATAGATCATTTTGACTGACCTCCAGTATGTCAGAGGCTAATAATTTTCACTCAGTGATGTACTCTGGGCACTATCACAGAAGTCTCCTTTTTAACAGGGCTGCTCCTTTGCAACTGGTTGATGAAGGTAAAAACAAGCTGCACTTATACTCAAAAAGAGGAGTGAGAAAGAAAGAAAATAAAAGAAGAAAGGTACATCACTTGAAAAATGAGGCCTTGCAGGTAGATGATAAAAACTCTTGCTAAAAGACCTTTTCCTTTGCTGATTCCTCCTTTGAGGAAAGAGGATCCAGGCTACCTCAGAGAGAGGATTAAAGAGAGACTCGTAATGTCAGAATTCTGAAAAAAAGGAACTGTGAGAAGCAAGCTCAGCTGACGGCTGGAGAATGAAAAAGGAGCAATTATCTCTGTTTGCTGTGATACTAGGTATGAGCAAAAAAATTTTTATTCAGCTGAAGCATAATTTCTAATTACACTGAACAATTGCTTATATAACTGGAAAATAAATGAAGGAATAGTGTGTTACTTCATTAAAAATGGTGCAAGAACACAGGGTCAAATATCAAGGTGAAATTCTACAGAGAAGTAAACCAAAACATGGAGTACTTCTAGAAACAACATCATTTTTCTTATTGTTACTTGACTAGCATTATTTTGTTTCCAGAAATAGGAACACTTCATCATCATCATATGAGAGAATGCCCTCGGGAAAAGGCTAATTGTAGAGCTATAAAATGTCAAGAATTCATAAGGAAGACATCAACTGGACTCAGGCAAATTTCTAATAAAATCCCACACTTAACTTTTATATATAACTTACATCTGTCTAAACTGAAACATCACTTGGTGTAGTGACAGAAAACCACACAGCATGGACCATTAGAGATGGCAAAGTAAATGTTACATGTTTCTTTTTCCAATCTTATTTTGTGAAATAAATTTTCTTAATTGCCTTTGATGGTTAAATTTAATACAAACACTCTTTCCCCCAATTTCAGTTGTGTCATACCTAAAAACTTAGACCTGCTTTTTATTATTAGTTTCTTCAGAACAAATCTCATAATAGTTAGGACCTGATCTGAATATCCAAGATGTTCGTACAGTCAGCACATTTTACAAACAATAAACTACACTAAAAGGTCATATTCATGATCTTTTAAGAGGTTTCATTTTTACTAAACAATTGTGTTTTCTTCATAGAATATTCCTTCTTTCCTTGGTCTCAGTATAAACATATTTGCCAAAGCATCTCTGTTTATTTACAGACACGCAAAGCTTTGAAATCATAAAATAACTAGATGCACTTATCATCTTTTTCATGCATAGTCACATTAGTTTGGCTTTTCTAAGAAACTGGCAGTCCTCACCACCAGTCTTGATACTGCTTTGATTTTCAGTAGTGCACAGCTGCCCTTAAAAGTGATCTTGATGAAATGTGATAGGTACAAATGCATGAAGGAAAAGGTTCCAACAGTGATTTTCTGAAATCTTGAAGTTTAAAAGACAGAAGGAGAGAGAGGTCTCTGATTAAGTCCTGACAGAGGCTGGATGTTATATTCCATGGCTGTACAGCCTCATGTGAAAGGGGCGAATGACCAGTATTAGATTCCTGGTTGGCCCCTGTTAATTAAATTTTATGCTAAAACCAAATAAAACCACTTTCACTTATAAAATAATAGTTACAGACATTGAAAGATGTGGTGAACCTTCCTGGGTGTTTTGAACTCAGAAAAAACTATTTAGTGGTCAAAAGAATGACCATATGTCATAGGATGCATTAAAGATCCTCCAGCCTGGAGGATTCTGTATCCAACAAAATGAGATCATAAATATTTGAATGTTACTATCTCTCAAAGAAGAATGAGTGAAAAAATGCAGGTATGTATTGTATATAAAATGATTGACAAACTGCATATCTAAACAAACTATAAGGCTCAGAGTCTGAACCTTTCACATTGAAATTTTCACATTGTATATATGGGTTTCTGTCTAAAAATCATTTCTTTTATACAGGTAAGTAGAGAGAAGAGTAGGGAAGCAGGTGAACCCTCTAGATTTTGTACAAGAAAATGAATGTGCTTTTCTTCTGCTTCTGCCAACAGGGCTTGTCTCATCTGGTCAGCACCTTTTTAATAAGTATTAAGAGTGTTTTTAATGCAATAGAGTGAAAGGGTGATCTACTTCTTTGTTACAATGATTGGTAAAAAATGGAATTTCCAAACTTCTCTGGACTGTAGATGTAGATGATAGGCTGCATCTCTATTTAACTGTACATAATGACTTGAAAGCTGATAATGACTGATAGCTGATAATAGCATCAGAAATTGTGTCCTGGTGGCCACAATCAGCCAGGAAATCTTTCTGTGTGAACCAGGCTTACAAGGATGAAGTTGAGTACTGATGGTTTCCATATTTAGCACTGTCAGGTTAAACAACCAAACAATGCTCCAGCAACCCCCACACACGCTTTTTTTGTTTGTTTAAAATATCACTGGTTTATTTCAGAACTTTGTTCCTAAAGTAGTGATTTGTAGGGTTTCAAAACTTTGAAAAACTCTTCACAATAAATGCTAAAATGGTTGTCAAACCAAATGTTTAAAAAACATATTAGCATATATGCTCAATGCTGCTTTGGAACTGTTTCAGACAAGAATGCATCAACTGTGTTATTCAAATCCTGAAGTAAAAAAAGCACCTTTTTTTCCACCTCATTGTCAGTTTGTTATGTTACTCCCAGAAATGCCTCTGAAAACCTTTGAGTCCTGAGCAGCTTCTGAAGATTCCTTATTTCTTTGAATACACATTAAAAATTTAAATAAATGAATACCTGTCCCTTTCTCTAACCATGAAATTTTGTCTTTGTTTCCCTAATTAATATAAAAATTATCAAAAAAAAGGCTAACTGATCCCTTCCATTAATTCACCTGATAGACATGCACTTCAGAGACAATTAAAAGGCCAGAAGTTAGGCATTTTCTCAAGGCTTATGTATAATGAAGTGAATAGTCAAAATTAAACAAAATTTGAAATTTGGAAGCATGGATAAATAGCAATTATGATCCAAAAATCTTTTCTAGCTTTGAAAGTAACTATTCCCCAGCTTTGCCTCAGTTTCACTGGTAGCAATATTTTGACATCCCAGAAGCCAGAACTGTCTGATTCTTAGACTGAACTAGACTACCAATAGAAATGCTTATGAACCATGATAGAGATTTGGGAAAAGATCAGTGAACACATGATGAGGGCAGAGTGTTAGCAAATCTCTTTTATTTAATCAATAATTTCACAGGAATACTTCTAGTAACTTTTGCATTTATATCTTTACAATGAACAACAATTCTTAGCCTTGAGTATACAAACTCACAAACCTGCAAAATCAAACCATAACACAGCAGTATGTTTTATGTACAGCAAAGGTATTTTTGGCCAAGCATCTAGTTTCACACCTTTCCCCATTTTTTATTTTACTCCTTCTCTATCTCTGCACAGTAGCATTCATGAGAACTAATTCACTTGACAATACAGATGGAGACAAACAAAAACAGTCATTTCAACATTCTAGTATTTCCCCAAAATATTTCAGAGAGAATCACAATAAGGTATGTCATTGCATATACAAAATACGTGATTGTATGGTGTGCTAGAAAGGTTTTCCTGGCATGTGTATGTACTGACCTACATAATTCATGAATGGTGAAGAATAGGACCATTATATGCAGCAAAATGAAGACAGCATTGAATAATACCAAACTTCGTAAGATGTCTGTAGCAAGCTTAGCTTTTCAGTGAATCAAATAGATTTTATTCAAAGCTTAGAAAGTACAAGGTCAAACAGTTTATTAAAATGGATATATAATAAATAGATAGATTCATGCCCCATATTGAAATTCATGCAAACTTCATTGGGTTAAGTGGCAGGTCCAGCTGTGTGAAAAATATCAGCATTTGGCCCCTTGCCACAAGTCATTTCAGTAACATCTCTATTATTTTTCCAAAGGCTGCCAGGGCAGTTCACAATGCAGAGCCAAATGATCCACCTCTTCCACTTCGTGTTGGGCACCAGATGTTGATACTTTTGCAGACACTAAGTGCTGTTTATTCCATAAGGATATGGCTTCACAGCAACGTGGCCCTTAGTGATCTTTCCTGTTGGGCATCTATTTACTCCAGATAATGTCTAAAGAATCAAACTTTCTAATTTACTTCTCAGATAACAAATTGCTGTACTTTGGTGGCTGCAGCTGAAGAGTCTGCTTGTGTGAAGCCATTAATAACATGCTAGTAGAAAACCTAAGTCAATTACTGTGTTTAAAAACGAGGGTCCAGATATATTTCTCCTTAGTGTACCTTTACATTCCAGCAGAATAAAGGTGGCTATTTAAAAAGGGTTTAGGCAACAACCATGCCATTTCAGTTGTTATCCCAAAATATTTGTCTGTCAACAGGTAGGGTCTCATTCAGCAGCAAATCATAAACTATATTAAATTATTCTGTTAAGCATTTTGAATTATGCTTAATTTTACTGCACAGTTTTTTGTAGTGGGTATATACATATAACAACAGCCACATGCTAGAATGAAGAATGTCAGATTGATACTGCAGATAGTGGGAAGTCTTACAGTCTGTATAAATGGGGGGTTATTTCCTATCTGCTTAAGTGCCATGGAGGGGTGTGCTGGAAAGAGAAACATTTACATTAACACAGGAAGGAAAAGGCCTTATGCTAATTAAAAGCCAGTCTCCAAATAAAGCAGTAAATGTAAAGATAAATTCAAAAACAAAGATTAAATGGGTCTTAGATCTCCTAAAAAACAAGCAAAAAGTTTGGTTGTAAGAGCATCTTTGGCTAGGATGCTCTTCTAATATCCTTTGTTAAAACAGGAGCTCCATGAAAATGTTGTTGCCAGGCTAAGGGAAAAAGAGACCTTCTGGTCTAATCTTTGTGTATATTATACACAACATCCCTTCACCTTTACTTATTTCTTTTCTAAAAAAATTGTGTTCTGCATATGAAAAATGAGAAATTTTATGTGCTCAGGTTTTGCTTTGTCAACCAGACTTCAAGCTAACAGAGTAATAGTTACCAGCAAGCATTCATTGACTTAAATGCAGCCAATTCAGATGCTGGGACAGCTGAGACACCATGACAAGTGCCCTAGCTCCTCTATCTGTCCTCCACTCTAAGACAGTGAGAGCTTCTTTGAGGTGCATGGACCAAGCACAGGGAAAGCATGTTCCAGAGTTAATAAACAAAAGGCAGAAACATTTTGAAAAGACAATTGATGAAATTAATGGCTCTCTGGCATGCAGTAAGATACTGGGTTACATGACTGAACTACAAGAGTCACAGGAAGAATGTCATAGTAACAGTCCTTGTGAATTCTTCCCCCCACTATTTCTAAGCAAAGTAGGTTTTATTTTTTTAATAATCCAATCAAGACTGATATAAAAACTTCAGAAATCAATGAATGATTCTCCTGAAATGGATGATTTTCACAGGAAAAATGTCATAGTAACAGTCCTTGTGAATTCTTCCCCCCACTATTTCTAAGCAAAGTAGGTTTTATTTTTTTAATAATCCAATCAAGACTGATATAAAAACTTCAGAAATCAATGAATGATTCTCCTGAAATGGATGATTTTCACAGGAAAAATGTCATAGTAACAGTCCTTGTGAATTCTTCCCCCCACTATTTCTAAGCAAAGTAGGTTTTATTTTTTTAATAATCCAATCAAGACTGATATAAAAACTTCAGAAATCAATGAATGATTCTCCTGAAATGGATGATTTTCACATGAAAGCCTTATCATCAAAAGTAGAAAAATGTATGCGGCAAGATTAGAGAGATACCACTTTCACAGGCAAGACCCGAAGGAGCAGAAATGTTATTTATTCTAATGCTGTACCATTCAATGATACAGAACTAAATTCTGTTTTATGGAAGTGTACCTAGCAGAAAACTATATATTATGGATCTGAAAAAATTTCCACTTAGAATTTGCCTAAATTAATAATCATCTACTGGACAGTTCTCAGAGTGTTCTCAGAAGATCAGCAATTCTTTGTAGCAATGTCAAAATTATCTTGAAGAAGTAAGCATTTATTTTAGAAATATGGATCTTAGCTCATAGATACATAAACAAGGTGTACTTCAGACTGCTGGAAACAAGTCCCCAGCTTGTAGATACACTACATTTCTTAGCTCAAGCAAGGTGACAGTTACATACAGTCTGTGGGTGCAAATAAAAAGTTCCCTATAAATAAATGAAGTACATGGTCCTGAAAGTAAAATGGTACCTTGGGTTCATTAACAAAATTCTCTATTATCACTCAGCTGCATAGAGAGGATTTTTTATAGTGGTAGGGTCAGAAGATCCGACATTCCAAAGGTGATACATCTGTGGAAGCCTTTCAAGCATTCAGATGAAGCATGCAACAAGCCTCATAACATGACCACAAGTCTATTTTCTTTCTATCCCTAACTTGTTTTGTTTGTTGTCAGAGCAGGTGTGTTATAGCAATTAGGGGTTCTGATGCAACCTTATCTCAGAGAAGTAAGCAAATACAGCAAGTATGCTATTAATTCAAAGATATTTTTTCTCTTTTATGAGGACCATCCGGTAATTCAAAGGAAAATTTAGCTGAATGCTTATACTTTTCTCTGAATTGAGTGACAGAATTAGTGCCAACCCTCTGGAAGTATTAGTGTTATAGTAAGTGAGTTTTCTGTACCTTTGTTTCCTTTGTGGGTCTGGAAGAGCACTTTGACATTTCACCATATGCACAGTGTATTATGTATCAAGGAACTGGTGGATATTACTGAACGGTTTTAGCTCATTTTGTTTTTCATAAGGGAAGATACCTTTGCTGTGATGCTGGTTCCTTTCACACAGATTTACCAATATGTTATTTTATTCTCCTTTCACCTTGGAACAAAACCTTAATTTCATATCTCAGTGCAAATTAATTCTTTGGCATCACTAGCCTAGAAAGCCCTCTGGGGCCAGCTATTTTCAGCACTGTCATTTTACAAGCATTGCAATCATGGATATATGACTAGGTAAACTGATAAATCGTGGTAGCTGTAAGAAGATTGAACATTTTTTGCTCTTTACAGGGCACATATATTTTGCACAAATATTGTCTCATCTTTCTTTGTTTTTACTCTTCATCGTTCGAGAACTAATTAATTAATTGATTGATTGATTGTGTTAGTTCACAGCAATTTTTTTATTCATAGCAATATTTTTTAGCCACTGTCTTGCCAGGATCAGCAAAACAGCACTATAAAATGTAGAAATCCTGGCAGGAGCTCCACTTCTCTGATAATTCCTGGAATACCCCTCTGTGTCTTTGTCTTTCTTTTAGAGAAGGTGCTAGAGTTGTAAAATCACAAAAACTTTCATCCTGGAATAGACCTTGGGAGGGCATCTGGTCCAATCTGTAGCCTGAACCATGGTCAATACTGAGTTCAGACCAGAGTGTTTAGGCCATCTTATAGTCCCGACTTAAAATTTTCAAGGATGGAAATTCTCCAGCCACTCTGGAGATCTTGTTCCAAGATGTAAGATGGTAGGGCATGAACATGATTCTCTGTGGGGGATTTGACTGGAGAATATAAGTTCATGCATTCAGACCTGATTTCCCAGCTCTAGGAAATCTCCTTTCCAGCAGACTAAGGACAGCAGTTTGTACTGCTGTAGTTCTTGGTACTGAATTCTGCAGGGATGATGAGCTCCATCATTAGAACCATACTGATTTTCTCCAACAAATGGCCATCAGGACTAAAGGAGACAAGAAATACATTTATTTGCTTTCCATCCAGGATTTTTTTTCTTACTGAAAATATTTGCAGGATCATAGCTTCACTACCTAAACAGTCCCCCTCTCTGCAAAACTATATAATCTTAGAATTTGTTTGGAGTGGATCCATTCTTCTCTGTTTCTCTGAAATATGTCTGTGAGGGATAAAAACGTAAGAATGCCACAAACTCAGTTTATGCCTAATATCCAGGTGATATTGGAGACGTGACTTTTCGTTTTACTACAGGCAGAATGCAATTTGTCTTGAGATTACCTTGCTTGGAAACAAAGTGAAAGATTAAGAACTTTAGGAACTGTTTCTCTAATACTGATTCATTCTACATAGCATTAGGAATTAACCGAATAGTTTGACTGACAAACTTACACATCCTGAGCTCCACAAACTCATCCATCCTGAGCATCCTGTAGCAAGTGAATACACCACTACAAAATTGTTCAGATTTATGTAGGCTTAAAAATTGCTTTTAGAAGGTAAGGGTAATTATTGCTCAAAACTAGGAAACCCTGTTAAGAGCCATGAATGAATACTGCAATTGAAGCAGTTTGTCCCTTTTGCCATCAAGTCAAGAGCTGTATGTTATGCTGCACCAGCAGTGCTGTGAGCTGATAATGCATCATTTTTCAGGAGAAAGATGCTTTTTGCAGTGGAAGATGTACTCTTTAAGAAACTCTAAGTTCAGGTCAAATTTCCTCAATACTAGGTGCTCAGACAAGAAGTACAGTTCGCTGGTTTATTGGAACAAAATGTTTGACATCAGTGCAGTAAATAAACATGACAATTTTGTTTGAGCAGATCCAAAACAAAATATTTTTTCTGAATTTGTTCATGGAGAAAATTGTCAAAACCTAGTCTAAACTGCAAGTCAAACAAAAATGATCGATTTATTTAGACACCTGATTCAAGCAAGCCTTCACCAAGCCTTCAGCCTACTTTTTGGAGCACAGTTCTGTTGTAATCACTAATAGCTGTTATAAATCAGACCCAAGGCCCTACTTAGTAGACCTCAGGTTGTGTACACAGAAAAACAATACTATGCCCAGCAGCCATAAATGACCATGCATCTGCTTTATCCACAGGATATCTGTGCGTCAGAAATAGCAACTGGCTGCAGATATGGGGGGAGTGTTTCCATCAAAGACTGTCCTCTCTCTGCTGTCTTTTTCTGAACCCTTTATAACATAGCTTCCAACCTGCACAGCAGAAGCAGCTCAAAGGCAGCAGCTCTATTTCACTTAAACCACCTTTTTTCCTCAGAATATTGACATGTAGAATATACGTCAAAAGTATTTTGTAATTAGCAGTCAGTATACTACTGTATGAAATTTGAAACTCAAGATTATCATGTGTCTCGGGCTCAGAACATCACCTCCCATATCAAGACAAAAAAGGCTCCTTCTTTGACATGTCGATGAAAATAAGGATAACCGGTATGTACGTGTTTTTAAAGAAACACATCCATGCCTTTCCCAGAAAATTAAAATCCAGCTAATCAAAACATTTTAATGAGTGTTCAGTTTACACATTGAAGAAAGGTGATAATATTATTAAACTGGTGAATAGAATAGAATAGAATAGAATAGAATAGAATAGAATAGAATAGAATAGAATAGAATAGAATAGAATGAATAGAATAGGAGTGAATATTGGTATCACTGTTGATTTTTGTTTCATGCCATGGGAAATCTCAGGAATATATTTGAACTTCAATAAACCAACAACCCTCAAGGAAAAAAACAATTCCATATATGTCTTAATATCTGGTACCTCCTCCAGCAGTAAACCAATAAAATATAATTTGTTTTATTCACACATTTCATTTCATTTCATTTCCTTTCATTTCATTTCATTTCATTTCATTTCATTTCATTATTTCTTTCTGATTTTGTGTCCTTAATAGCCAAAACAATGCAAATTAATTTCCTGTTCCTTTCTACATCTAGATGAATTAAGTAATAGTTTTTATTTTTCTCATAAATATATAAATTTCTCATATTGAAATAGGCACTAAAGAGGGGAATACTCTAGATTTAACCGAAATAAAAAAGTAACCTTTTTCTCTTTGTGACAAAAAAAAAAAAAAATCTTTTTTTTTTTTAAAAAAAAAAAAAAAAAAAAAAAAAAAAAAGAGGCAGTTTGACCTAGTAAAATCCCTTTCTCTAACTATGGTGCACTGATGCACTTCTGATTTTTTGTATTGTGATCCTCCTGAAAATAGAAACTTTATGTTTCATTGATTTATTTGTAATGATTCTGGCTTAGGGAAGAGACTCTTTGAAGCTGATTGATTACTGCAACAAGCTTAAGATTTCATACCACAAGAAACCTTTTTGTACTAATAAACAGTGGGACAATAAAGCTCTGGGGCATGGTGTTTCCCTTCACATTAAAGTGAGGATTTGCAACATAAGTATGTGAGGGACATAGTTTATGTGCTCCCAAGAAGCAGACATAATGAACTATTTCTTTTAATGGCAGATTATCCCTGTTTCTATTTCCTGGAGTGAAGACCTCGCAAATTGATGTATCTGTCCTCTGAGGTTTTCAGAGAGGCATTATGGCATTTTAAAATATTAATATGAGAGTACATTTAGCTGAAAGTAGCTAGCCTGGTAGTCTCTTGTGGCTGCCATACAGGTCACCAGAGACCTCCTGTCTCTCAAGGCAAATGATTTACTCTAAGTGTATCATTAAGATATACTTTTTTTGAATTTATGATAGTGCTTTCTTACAAAGTTATACCTTTTCTATAAAAATTTAAGCATTTTTATGCTATTTTCTCCCTTCACTCACTGTTCCTTAAAAACCTGGTCAGTGTCACGGGCAAATTGAAAGTGCCACCCCCTGCACTGCAGTAGTGGGTCTGTGTTGAACACTGATTAGCTAGGACTGGATGTCACATCTTGTTATAACTTTACATAGCTGAAAAATTTCCTAGGAGATTTGAAAAGAACTGCAATTATTCCTCCAATGGAAAAAAAAAAAAAAAAAAAAAAAAAAAAAAAAAAAAAAAAAAAACAGAAGAAAGAAAGCGAGAGGGAAAGAGAGAGGAAGAGAGGAAAAGAGAAAGAAAGAGAGAAAGAGAAAGAGAGAAAGAGAGAAAGAGAGAAAGAGAGAGAGGAAGAGACGAAGAGAGAAAAAGAATGAGAGAATGAGAAAAAGAATGAGAGAGAGAAAGAAAGAGAGAGAAAGAGAAGGAAAGAGAGAATGAGAGAAAGAGAGAATGATAGAGAAAGAATGACAGAGAAAGAAAGAAAGAAAGAAAGAAAGAAAGAAAGAAAGAAAGAAAGAAAGAAAGAAAAAGAAAGAAAGAAAGAAAAAGAAAGAGAGAGAAAGAAATAAAGAATTTCTCAAATGCAATAAATTTCTAGATTAAAGGAATGGAAAAATATTAATTAGACTTAGCAACAGATCAGCTGAAAAAGTTTCCTCTTATGGGAAATCTAATACTTAATATATGGTTGCCTATTTCACATTTTCTTCTGCATGATACATGATATCAAGGGTGAGTCTGTGACCTTCAGAACTTCTAGAGGAGTATCATCTGTTTGGCTTTGTGTTATTAAAAAAGTCAGGAAAGTAGATAGATGCCATTTCTATTTGCTGAAATTGTATTGGATTTGGTACTTTCACATTCATGTATAAGCACATGCACATTTTGTCTCTTCACAAGTGGCAGACTCTGATTCTTCCCACATGTCTGTCCTTAGGAGATTGTGGATATGGTTAAGGAGATGAAGGGTTCACAAAGAGGTGGTTTTCTGAAAAGCAGTCCAAGGCTAGCTAAAATCAGTGTCCAAGTCCACAAGGGTAGGATCATTACCCAGAATATTAGAGGCTAATTAAATACTGATCTTTGTTTTCTGTCTTGAATTATTTAAGCCTAAACTGATTAAAGTAACATACTACAATAATGTAATAGCTGAAATGTAGTTTTTCTATATTTATAGTACCACGTTTGAAGCATAAATGGCAGATTTCTCCTCCATGTTGTTGGTCTATTTTGGTTTAATCACATACAGAAGGAGAGAAATACAGAGTTTATATCTGAATTTGATCCAAAACTGCAGCCTCGGAGAGGACAACATAGTACTTGAATATACAATTCATCTCCAAGAAAATCATCAAAACATAAATTAAATAATAATTTAAACCCTTCAATTCTAGCATAATTCAAAATCATGTTCATAACCTGGGACAGACAGAGAAATTTTTGAGAAAGAGCACAGCACACCCAACTTTATGTCAGCTGACGCTTTGGTCCCAGGTATGTGTGCCACAGTTTTGCTGCCCATTTCTTTAAGCACTAGTATCCTGTATGACATGTGCAGCAGAGAGCAGCAGATGGGCCTGTGCTAAAGGCAGAAGACCCTAGGGTGTCTGCATGCAGGAAAAATATGTCCATGTGGCTTCATAGGAAGACATTAGATAGCTGCCACCTGCTCCTCCACACCACCACAAGGGTTAGCACTCTGCTGCAGAAGAGGATGGAGAGGGAGGTGGGGAATAGGTACAGACAGCCATCCTAGATGATGTGCTCCCCTTCTAAAGCTGTGGGATTTTAGATAGCTATGCAGGCAGTGCCAAAAGGCAACATCAACTTAAAATCCCTTGAGCAGCACTGGGGAGTGTGCCATGGACACAGCTGTGGCCACATGCCCACCCCTGTTTGGGTGCCCGGGGCAGAGGCAGCACAGCACAAGCAGCCTGAGCCTTGCAGAGTGGCAGCTTGTGGGTCCATGAGCTGGTTTCCTGATGGTTTTCCCAACTGTAAAACCCACCTGTGCTTGGCTCTACACTCTTTCTCATCTGTACATAAGGCAGATTGCATTGCACTTCACATCTGTAGAGGAAAACTGAATGCATTTTTAGAACTGCCTCCTTTGAGCTCTATGACATGGTCAATGTTAATTTCAAGTTAATCTACACGAAGATATTTCCAGTTTTCAGCTGTCAGCTTTACATTCATCTGTGTAAGCAATATGATACAATTTGCAAATTTAAAATTATTGACCAAGGAATTTAATTTTTTAAATACTTTTAGCTGTCAATTCTGAATGGTGCCAAAATTCTTACAAAAAATGAAATAATGTCTGAAAAAATCATGTTCACAGACTGAAGACAAAAATGAATATGTATTTAAAAAGCAGACTTCTGGCCCAATTATAAATTTTTGAGGCTTTTCTATTTTTTAGAGAAACTGAATGTTCTTTTTTATACTTTTGGTTTCACATTATTTTGACCCTCCTAGCTTTCAAAGAAACAAAGACTTTCCATTTTCTAAGTGACAAAACATATTAAAGAAACACAAAACACTTCACAGAAAGAGAGGGAGGAAGGTAGAAGAAAAAGACAAGGAAAATAAAAAGTGCAACAATCCTCAAAAAAAGGTTGGAATACTGATTAGTGATAAAAATTGAACTATTCATATATTCAACAGTTTTATGGAAGTTATCAAATAAAGCAAAAATTATGAACTCTCTAGACTTACACAGAATGATTTGCCAGTTTTCTAATTTTTGAGCAATTCCACTGATAAAAAGATATTTCAGATGGGTAAATAGCATTTCAGATAAGTGTTCTTCACAAGTGCCTTTAGACAAACTGTAAGAGAGAGAGTATTTCATTTTTGAGATTGTTTTGTACATAATTTCATTTGCCTAGACACATCTGTATTTCTGTGTTAATTCTTATGGTTGGAAAAGACCAGTAAGGACCATAAATGTAATAGAAAGTCCTGAATAATACAGACAGTCCTACCCCTTCATTTACTCTTATTCAGTGGTTTGTCAGAAACTATTCTGAGAATGGCATTATTATTAAATACATCTTAACCAGCATAATTCCATTTTCTTTAGCTAGAGAATCCACATCACAGAAAGTGTAAAGGCTGCTGGATACTCTTGTGATTTCGTCCTCCACTTTTCATGTACGTGCTTCCTGTGGGTTTTCTTTTTTTTCATGATGGACTGTTTCAAATTTGGCTAATGACATATACATATATATATGTATATATATATATATATGTTTTATAAATAAGGGTACAAAATCTGGTGACGTTGTTACTGCCCAGCAAATCACAAAATGGTTCTGTTGGCAAACACTACAAATAATTTATTTTTCTGTGTTTTGGCTATGTCAATAGTGAATTCAAATAACCTCATTTAATGTCACATTTGAATTGGAGGAAGAAGTGGATCTCTTAAGCAGTCTCCTTAAATATGATATGGTAAAACGTAACAGCGATAGCTCCTGCAACGATAAGTATGAGTGCTCCACTTGCAGAACAGATAACACAGGGATCTTGTCAACTGCGGCCAGTGGTACAGCAACTTCAGAGCACAGCCAGCCTCTTCTCGTTATGGTGAGGAAGCACTTGTATCTTCTGCCCGTCAAGTGTTTAGAGTGCATACTAAGTGATATTGAAAGGCTTTTTATCAGCAATCAGTTCAAATAAGTTAAACACTTTACTTTCCTAATAACCAATCTTAAATGCATCTTTAATTTAACTCTAGCCAGAAGGTTGAATGCTATCTTGGAAAAAAAAAAAAAGGTAAAAATTACAAGAGGAGTGAGAACTAAAGAGACTATTAAAACTTGGTTTTGTTGTTTATTTGCCTCATACTTTCAAAATATTGACAACAAAGGTACTTATGTCTGAGGATAGTGGTTTTTCCTTAAGTAACATATTTAATATTCAAGAAGAAAAAGCAAATAATTTTTCATTATTTTACAAGGGAAATTAGGCCTATGTACATATAAAAACTCTTTGCTTTTCCTCAAATCCTTATTAGTGGCTTTTGTTTGTCAAAGGAATAGGGATGCTCAATATCTTTAAGCAAGATTGCTTGTCTTATCTTGAATCTGCCTTTGTAAGTCTGCTGCTGGTTTAGCCCATAAAAGATGATGCTAGTACGTGCAGGACTGGGGTTGCTTCTTGCCATTCCTCAGGTGGAGCAGCCAGCTTCTTCTGGACTTTCAGGGAGCTCTGCATGTTCACCTTAGAGCTAAACCTGGTCTGTAGATGAGATCAATCAAGTCTGTATTTATAGAATTGGACTACTATAATGGAAATATTGTATGTTTGACAAGTCATCTTTAGTCATTATTGCACTATTGGTTGTGAGAATGATTAATTCCATAATTCCTCTATTGGAATAGTAAGAGCCTAAAACTCCAGAGTGGTTTCAATATTCAAATGGTTTCGGGCTGGATTCATCACCTAGTTTTAGTTATCTTAAACTGATGTAATCAGTATAAAACATCTGTTTGTGCTCTTTCATAGTCAGTAGGGAGACTCAAGCATCTGAAGGACAATCTATCCATGTAACTTTGACACTGATATTATGAAAGATGAAACTCTGTCCAGGCATATCCCTTTGATTTCTATGGTGACTGTAGAATAAAGCTGAAGAACTACCTTAGAACATCTTGTAGGAGCTGAAATTAAGTGGGATGAAGCTGAGTCTTGCCTATCACAATGACATTTTTTGACCTCAAGTATCTACTTTTGGATTCTCGTGAGTGTGTTTCAACTGCCAATTTTACCTTCCTTAAAGAAAATCCCTGGAGAATATAACCAACAATACATGTTGAAGTGAGATTGCCATTGCCTTTAACAAAGATAAATATGTCTGTGTTATACCAGTGTTCTACTATGTTCTACCAGTGCAAAATTAGACAGTTAATTTTTTAAAAATTACACATTTAGACTTCCTTTAAGAATAAGGAAATACTAAATGCATGGCCTATGGGACAGTTGTGTACTTACTTCTAAAGCTGTAACTGGTCAGGGAAAAAAATTTCAAATATCGAGTCTATTAGTTCAAATATATCAATCAAAATCTGCTCTAGATATAGCTGTGGTCAGTGCAATATCTCTTATTTTGCACCAAAACATGACAGAAGAATCAGTGTTATACACCTGCATAGCCACACACTGTGCAAAATGAAATTTTTCAATATAGCTACTTACAGTTCTTATTTATAATATAAGGACTTTTCTCATTATATATCTAAAATTAATTTTTAATATTATGAGATAGTGAAAATTTTGATATGGGTTTATTGAATTCAGGATCCATCGCACTTAAGCACTTGACATATCTTTTCTATGCAAATTTTCTGAGAGGAACATAAGTCATTTTTAATAAATGTGGGGAAAAGGTCTGAGGTGAAATGAGGTTGGTGGTTGGGGCTCAGATTCTAATAAGATAAATTAAGGCTACTCACTCAGCTAACACTCAGTGCAGTTGTCAGCACTCCTGGTTTTAAAAAGGAAAGAAGATCGAAGAAAAGATTTAAAGATGAATGAGCCATGTGGGCTAAAACCCCCTCTCCTTTCAGTAGGTAGTGATTCTGCAGGGTCAAAGTTGAGGAGTGATGGGAAGAGTATTAAGAAATCTAGCAATTTAGAATGGAGATATATTATCACAGACATGAATTATATTTTCAGAAGGTATAAATTTGGATTCAAAAGGGCTACTTTTTCTGGACATTAGCACAGAAGGTGGTCTGATCCTTGAACCTAATCCTAGGTTTTCAAGTTTCCAATAAGTTTCCAAATTTTGTTGGAGAGCAATTGTCTCGTGCAGTCCTGTAACCCATTCTCATACAGACCTCCATATCTCTTCAGAGAGCTACCTACATAAAAAGACCGTACAAGAGGATCTTAAATGTTCAGATTTCATATTTGATAAATTACACCACTGAATCCATAGTGTTAATTCTCTACAGTGATGTTTATAGAGTAGCTGGTATAACACATATAGAGCACTGTAAATAGGTCAGGTTTTATTGTTTATTTTAACAAATGGATAGAGTTGCATTAGCATTGCAGAAAATGTATAAATATTGATTTGAAAATCTGGTGTGCACAATAGAAGAGCAACCTTTGTAACCCTTTTAGAGAAACCCAGCCATAAATAAAGTTCATCTCCATTTTTCAACAAAACAATTAATACATAATTCATCCCAAAAGTGTTATCATGCCTATTGCTACCAGTGGCAACTGAAGTATTCTAACACTGCTAACACTACTCTGTGAAGACTGTATTTATTTGTATATCTGAAGAAGGGATGTAATGGTATGTACTGCAACAGCATTTTATTTGTGGTGGGATCTATAAGGGTAACTTTTAATAGCTCTGCATGGGCTGAGTGCTAAAGGATGAAGCTGACAAATGCTTGTATTATTCTGACCATGTGAAAAAAAAATCAATAAATGCATTTTTGGAACTAAGGAAACGGTTATGTATTGTCTTAGGTCACTTCTTGTTCATTTACTTTATATCTTCCTGTATGCTAAAAGCTATGTACAAAAATATTAACGATATACGGCTGTATATAATCAGAGCTTTTTTTCATTAAGTAAACTTTGTGTAAGTAGGATATTAACTGGTTGACTACAGCACATTTATATTCACAATGACCAAAACTATTCAAAAGTTTCGGAGATTCAATTCATTTTAGATGGACACCAGACATTATCTAAGCCTTCTGCTCTGGGAATTGGGTTTGAAATCTCACAAGCAGGACTTCTAGTTATATTGCCGGTGCTGTCCTGCTCTACCAGGACTGAAAGCAAGTAAGAAGTAGCTAGCAGCTCATTATACAGTGTGAATAAAAGTGGGAAAGGGTAGAGACAAATTTTTCAAAGCTCCTTCCCATCCATCTGTAGCAAGTTGTTTGGGTCTGTCTCAGGTACCTGTCATATCACAACCCAGGGGAGAACAACGAAGAGAACAGCAACCGCATTAGTAAATCTTCAGGGCCACCAACTGGCTACTACATATGGATGGCAACATGTGTTGGTTGGAAAAGAAAAACCCAACAGAGAGATATCAAAAGATAAACATTAGATACAGCTAGGGCAGAAACCAAAACATTATAATTATTGGATGTCCTGGCACCATTTGCCACAGCTTGACATTTTGATAACCCATTGAAAATAGTAAACTTCGATGCCAAAAGTCCTACTAAAGTTCGAAACAAAAATTTCTTCACTGAAAGGCTATTTTGTTTTACTGAAAGATATTTGCAAAACAATACTTTGAAAAAGCCTTTTTGGCTTTGTTGAACAAAGGCTTCAGTACCTGACTGCATTTTATCTTCTGCTCATTTATGACTAAAATTTCGTGTTCAGACCAAGTAAATCAGAATTTGCTTTTCAGTCATCACAAAGCAGAAGGGAGCAGCATTTGCTGCTCAGTGAACCTCGAAGTGTCAAACTGGCTGTAATAGGAGGGTTTTCATCTCTGCACTCACCAAACTCTGAAAAACTGTATGCTCTGTTTTAATGGACCCTTTTAATACTTTCATACCATACACAGAAACAGGAGGACATGTCTAAAGGATAGATGATTCCCTCATAAAATCTATAAATTTATTAAAACAAGTACCATTTTTACATCTTTAGGGTGAGGAGACATTAGAACACTTTTATGCAAGCACATACTGAAAATCTCACATTCTGAACAGTTAACTAAAGAAGAAGTAAAAATCACATGTGTTAACAAGAGAATTTGTTAAAGTTACAGGTTTAGATTAAACTTCTTAAAGTTTTAGCACGATCGAAGTGTTGAAATACTGACACAAATATTGACAGAAATGTGCATTAATGTTTGGAAATTAATCTTGACTGTATCCTTCTCAGCTTATATCTTGAGACAATGTCCTTAAAAATAATACATCTTAAAAAAAGTAGTTGAATTGCAACTCTTTCGTTTATTTAGAAACATAAGTATTAGATTCGGCTTGATTTTATGGAGGTTTACAAACCTTAAGATTGAAGAAGAATTGGACAAGGATGCTGTTGCTATATGGCAAATTGTGTGAATATTTGAAAAATAGCTGTCTGGCATCTGAGGTAATTCCAAGACTAGGGTAATAAAACTTCAGTGACACGGCGGATTTTATTTTAAATTAGTTTATTTATTCTTATCGCTAATACTTGAATTTGAGTGGTTTGTAGTGTAAAAATAAATAACACAATTTCCTGCATTATGTGTCATGTGTCCTAAGTAATGATTTTTTAAGAAGTCCTGAAGGTTCCTCTCTTCTTCATTTAAAAATTTAATTTTTTGAGCTATTTTTAAACAGAACACTAAATGTAATAGGTAAACCAAATATATTCGAGCCCAAGATATGATGCAAGCTAGATGTATGTGTCTTGAGAATTTCCTGTGGGGTGGGGTGAGATTATTTGCTTTTAGCCTACGGTGATATGAACAATAAATATTTTTGAAACATGGGATGCCTTCATTTTATATATAAATAAAGACAGAAGAATTTCACTCAAAACTATATTGTTTTAGAGAGGGATAAAATTAATTAAGGGGGAAATGAAAATAAACATGATGACAAAATGGACCACTTGATTCAAGAAGAGTTTCAAGAGTTTGAAAATTTCATTTTATTTGAAGAATCTAAAGAAGATTTTTCCTGGATACGAGCTTCTCTTGAAGAGATACCTGAATTCTCACCACATAATCTACTTCTTGGTTTTGGAAGAGTTCTTCTAGCCATCTTTCCAAATGGAAGTTATATAAATAAAATACAATGCAATTTTTCCCATTACCAGGTGGTCTTTCCTGTAAAAAGCACCCTGGTCATTACCAGTACTGTTCTTCCCCTCCTTTTAAATTAATTTTAAAATGTTTCTACCTTCTGCTAAGGCAACATAATTCTTCCTAAGATGCTGTACCTTCAGTCTTCTGATCTATACTGCCTAAATGGTTATATGAGAGATAAATAGCTTTAAAAACATTATTTTTTCCCTACCAGAACTGCAATAATTGCTGAAATTGTTCTACACTCTTGTATATAGATCAGTTCAGTAACTTCATGTCCTCAGTTCTTGTGGTGTTGGTGTAGGAGGAACTTCAATGCTCTAAGAATTCCTGTTCGGGCAACCTGATACCCTAGATAAATTATAGAACGTGTTCTGCATCGAAGCTTTAGCATGATTTTTACTTTTTGTGATGCAATGACTGGATAGTCCCCTTCTCCTTGAGAAAGGCACAGAAGTATGAGTCCTCTGCTCGCATTCCAGAAACCATTGCTGGATTTCTCTATGGGAGAAATTTCAAAGTACCCTATTTTTTTTCCCATAAAAATTTTATTGATCTGAAATTTCACTGGACTTCTAATGCACAAATTCTTAGGAAGAAGCCCAATATTCAGAATTGGTTTTTCTTTCTTGTAAGATTTTCACACTGAACGCATATGTCCAAAATGTCCTGCATTCATCAGAGCTTAATCTTCTCTGTTTGAATAATATTCATAGCTTGCAACAGAAAAAAATTATCCTCTTCCTATTTTGATAAGCAATACATTATGCTAAAATTCAGCCCTGACTGAGAAACATATAATTAAAACAAAGAGATATTCCCATGTTTCATGGTCTGTCAGATATGAAAAATACTCTCTATAGAGATGTGATGGAATGATTTGAATGATTTAAATCTCATCTAGAGGGAACACAGGAGTATTATGCCACAGAGAATGACACAAAGAGATAGCTAAATGACATATAGGTCTTCCCATCTAAAATTTCTCTTTCTTTTAAAGGACAATTCCATTCAGCCATCTCTGTGAGAGTTTTTCATGATTAAGATAAAAGTTTTTCCTCATATTTGATCCTGGTCATTCACAATGAAAACAGGATACCATTAGACAGTATGTAGGAAGTTTCTGTGAAGCCATTGTGGTGGACACGACACAAAAAAGTAACTTAACCTGTAAGCTTAAGTTAAAACTTAAACTAAAAGTTTGCTGGAAATTTTCGGATGAAAGTATTTCTTATACAGCACATCACAGAGTCAAAACTAAATGTGAATACTGCAATAAGTGTGCATCAAATTATTGGACACCAGCTCTTCACGTGCAATAAAGTATCATGGCATGATTTGAATAGCTGTAATTTTTATAGTCAAAGGAAATATTTGCGTGTGTACACACAGTTCTCCTATTAGAGTCAATAACAACAGCTACTTTTTATGTGACTGCATTCATCTATGTCAATATGCATGGGATTTTTGTCAGTAATCTAGCTTCTCCAAAGCAGGAAAGAGAAATAAACTGACCAAAATATCATTAAATTATAATCATTAAAAATATCACATTAAACCATCAAACATTAAGGATTGTTAATGTAGTTGATTTAGGGTTCAGTAGATTTTTACTTTTTTTAGCAGACTGCAGAAGACATATTTAAATACTAAGCTTCTTCTTCAAAACATAACTTAAATTGGCTTTTAAGCAACAGATGATTCCAGTACCATTTGAAATCTGTGTTACCTAATGCTCAGATTCACCATATAAGGACAAGTAACACAAATTCATGTTATTATTTGTATAAAATTTTTAAATATGTACTATGTCTCCTATATACATATCACTTGAAAGTGTGTACTATTAGAGGTAGATTCTATTTTTAATATTTTTGATCTCTGAACAGTTTCTGAATTTGCACTGACTGCATTCTTTCATAATTGAAAGGTTCCTAAAGATTTATCCTGTCACCTTCAATCTTTCTTTTGGAAGCATTACCATCATAACTTAAAATAACATTTCCTCAGTGATTTTCTCTAGCAAGAGCCTGTGTGCATGTCAAATCAAGTATGTCAAAGCAGGTTTCCATAGGATAAATTTCAGTCATTTTCAGCATCTCCAAAAAGGTGCTCATACAGACTTTGCTATTACTAATGCGCTTCAATAATGAAAACAGAGATACGGCCATAAAGATTTCTTATATGTTTTACAAAACATGAACGAGAGGATTGGGTACTATTTCCTTCATCTATTGGGAATAAATAGAAAACAGTAGTGGGTGTAATGACTACATATTGATTTACAAAACAACATTAATAGCTTGCATGCATAAAATTTTGCATAAATAAACAAATGAGTAACAAAAGAGTGGATGGCTGGATTTGGAAGACAAGGAAGTTATTGCTGTGTTAGGGAAGACTTAGACGAAAACATTAATTCAGACCTGCTGCAGCTAGTCAATGGGAGTTTCACCCCTGGCTTTCAGACTGAATTTCAAACTACCTTTCAGCCTAAAAAACATAAATGAAGGAAATGGAAATAGGTTAATGGGAAAAATACATATGAACAAGTTTAAAAAAAAATTCCAAAATTTAGCACAAACCACTTCAATTTTAGCTGGAACTCTAAAGATGTTAGAATATACATTCAAGCAGGAAAATCAGTTTTACATTTTACAACAAGCCATTACACCGCAAGGAGAGCAATGCAGATATTGTTTCCTTGTGCATTCCTGATGCTTTGCTGCGGTCCACTGGAAGTATTTTAGATTGGGTTTCCTAAATCATGACTACTCCATGCAGGAGTCAGTATGACACACCTCACTTAATATTCTGAAACAAAATTTAAAATTATCATAAAATGAAAATGGGCAGTGTATACTTGAAATTGTTGAGAATAGTAGTTAAAAAGAATTAGCTGAAGGGTCTTATGTTTACGTAGTAAGTTAAATGTATGATGAGGGAAGAACCTTCCCAGCTGTTCCTGTTTCACAATGTGAATATTGAATAATCTGACTTTTCTTTGTTTGGATCATGAAGTTTGAATAATTAAACAATAGGTCGTTCAAGCTCTGTTGTGTCATCAACTAATTGCTACATTTATGCTTGTCAATAGCAAACCCACAGTAGTATTTTAAATTCCATTTATCGTGCTTTAGCTTAATGCTTACTGTTACTTTTCCTCCACATTTTTTCCCATCACGAAAATTAACCCACAATATATCTTTCTGGAAAGAAAATAAACAGCTCCCTTGCCAAGCCTTTCATTACACTGTTGCTTTCCATCATGAATTGTGGTCTAACAGTAGCCTAGTAAAAAGCCAGGGCCTTTGAAGTGTTGTGCTAATTTGATTAATACGTAGTTACATCCTGTTATGATGCACTTTGCCTTATGCATTTTAAATGGAAAATGCAGAGTGGATTACATTTGTGTTAAAAACACAGCATACTAAATGAACAGCATTGAAAGTGGTCTATAATAACAAGAACTGCAACCACTTTAAACATGTAAAAGGTTATTGCTTGCAGGTTGATGATAATTGTACCAAAATACATGATTTTATAACAATTAAAAGGTCAATATAAATACTAGGGAAAATCGCACAGCTGAAGTGGGAAATACCTGATTTAAATTCCTTGAATAAAACAAAACAAAATATTCAGAAAAATTCTTTGAACAGTGTGTCCTTCCACTCATCCACATAATTACTTTGGGGCTTGAAGTCACTGTTAATTCACTTTTTCCATCCTACCAGAAATTAATTTTGTGTGCTTTTCCCTTCTGTTTAAATGAAGACTTAAATTCAGCTTCTGTGTTGGTTTATGTAAATTTTCTGCCTCCTAACAGGAGACACTATTACACTGCACTATTACATATACTGGCTTTGGTTTTTGCACTAATCTTTTCAATAAATTAAATACATTGTTTAATCATAATGCTTTGAGATACCAATAATCACCTCAGAATAAGAAATAGATTTAATTTCAAGTTTACTGAAAGCCAAAGATGTGAGCAAATCTAGCTTTGTGCTTTAAGTGTGCATCAATATGCTTTAAAGAGTTACATTATTATTGCATCTACTAAATTTTCTAGCAACTCAGTACAGTCACATTTTTTTCAGAGCCAGGGAAGCACCACATCAGAACACTGTCCTTTTATGTACTTGTGCTAAAACAGATAAAATACCAACAATCAATGATGACCCCAAAAACCTACGTATACTTTTAAAAATTACAGTTATTGATTATGATTTGCACAGGAACACAGATTGTGTTTCACTTTTTGCAGCTCTGCTTGAATGCAGAAAGGTGCCATTCTATTAACTCATTGTGTTTCCATGTATTTCAATCTTTGGTGTCATTATATTTCTTACTTGCTTAATCTTTGAAGCTGATGTGACACCTCTTTTTTTTATATATTTTAGCTGAAAAAACCCATACTGTGGAACATAGAATCCTTATTATTGAAGAAGTCCAGCAAATGACAAAGAATTGGATTAAAAAACATTAAATCACTAAGCAGTGCAATAAAGTTTGGGGCTTATTTCTGCCTATTGTATGGATTTGTTGGCAAATTCGAGGTGGCAGACACTTGTTATTCCATCTACCTCCCTCCAGGGAGAGACAGCATGTCTGCATGTGTTTCTAATTTATTTTTAAACAGTTTAATTAATGTTTCTTACCTATTCATTTGAAAAAACATAGTCATAATATTTAATTTGTATTCCTGAAATCCAGCTGAATTGCTTTCTTTACTCAGTACAGACTTCTCAGTTCAGTTTTTATTTAGTCATTAAATAATGCTGTCCAAACTTTTTCTCAGAAAGTTTTCGTATGTTTGCAGTTTTCTCAAAGTTTACTCTGTCTTTCACTAGGCAGTTTTTAAACTGTTAACTGTTACTTAATCTCAGAAGAAATATTCCCCATCATGTTTTAAATATGTTCCCAAATTTTCTATTTTTCTCTGTATTTCTTAGTAACATATCATGCAATGGTGATGGAAACCACCTATGGAGCTGACTGAGAGAATACTTTTGAAAAGATTTGTAAGTCCAATTATTTGGATAAGGAAATCCTAACCTGATCAGACTGCAACATCTGCAGTAAGAATGCAGTGAATTCAGCTGCAAGACCTTTCCCTTTGCCTACCTGGGTTATGGGATCGGAATCAGACAATACTATTGTCTCCTTTTCTGGAATTTACGGTATGAATTGCATTGACATTATACAAAGGAAAAAAACCCTCACCTATCTTCTGAAAAATCTTGGATGCAGTTCTACACCAAGAAACTGAAATTTTTCATTTTTTCCTGTTTTTCTCTTCATTACTCTGCAAACTTATAAATTAGGTAATGCCCTTGTATAATGATATTTTTGAGCATTTCTTTTACTCATCATGAGGTTTTAAGAATAAGACAAATCTGTCTTGCTAGTATGCATCACAGGTATGCTGGCAACACAGGTAAGTCTTTATTTCATCATCACTTAGTAGCATCACCTAAAGCTAATAATGCCTACTGAAAATAATGCGGCTGTCTCAGATTCCAGTCCTTAATGAATAACTTTAAGGAGTAGTACTAAATGGAGGCTCTGGTTCACAGTATGAATGAATAGAACACTTTTATAACAGCCTAATATAAAACAAAACATTGTAAACCATGACCAATGCATTTTAAAATTTAACTGAGATTTTAATTTTTCATAGGATCTTTGAAAGGTATTTCAAGAAAGTCAATAAGCAAAATAATTCTGAATAGATTAATTGCATTTTTAATTATGATTATCACCAGCAGAGAGATCTGAACAGCAAAAGTTTAGTCTTTTATGCAGTCAAATCTTTATAAAACCATTTTATCTTACCAAAAGGCACATTGATTTCTGATCTTGAGTGAAAGAGGGCAATGAGCTGAGTATGACTGATAACCTGTGAAAAGATTCTCCTCCTCCTACCCTCCTGTTCTGTCTTCAAAGATTCAGAATATGCCTAAAGAAATAGAGTTGAACTTGGAAACATTAAAAGTACTCAAAAATCATCACCAACAGCCTTGATAATATGAATTAAAAGAGAATGGCATCTTTTTAGTCAATGAAATCACTTGGAGAGTGATCCCCTTTCATCTGAAAACTATGAATATTCACCCAGGAAATACTAGGTGTATTCTTTATCATTTGCATTATAAGTCTGAATGGTGTAATAACACCAATGTTATTTTAAAGACATTTGAAAGCCCACACAGAGTAGAACAATAACATTTCTTGGCTCTTAATCACATTCAATATGTAACTCCCACCAAACTTCCAATTTTCCTGAAGTTCAGAAAGAATTGAAGACCAGGTAGATCACAATATTTTACACATCCTCAGCAGACGGTGCATTGCAGTTGCTTGCATCTCAGAAGTTCTCAAACCAGAGCCTTTAAGACTAGTCACTCTTGCCACTAATGCCTCTGAAACATTTTACCAGGGAAGACTTTTGGGAGAAAAATGTGAAATTCATTCTGAGACCCAATACCTCTTGCTGTAACCAGGTAAGGTCTTTAAGTGAGTAATCCTTCATAATCAAAGACAGTGTGATTCTTTCATAATGGAACTTCTATTCTGAACTATTGAAATACAAATATAAACAGTACATAAATGCATTATACTCATTAAGTATTTATAAGCTTGACCCACTCTGTCACCATACTACCCATACACCTGAAGAGAAACTAAACCAAACCTTCATAGATTAAAGTTTGCGTACCTGATACATCCAATGCATGGCTTGTTTTGCTGGTAATTGAGTTAGACTCTACTGCTTATATTCAGACAGAGAGATTCTTGCATTCACTTTGAGTTGTGCTGCTTCAGTAAAGCTCTCCAGAAGTGTTGCAAAGCTGCAAAATAGAAGCCTTATCTGTTTCTTCAATTATTTGTGTTGGCAGTTATATGAAATGCACATTACCAAGTAACACAACTATCTAGGATTTCCAACAGAAAGCACTGGAAAGGTAGGCATGAAGATGAAAGGATTTTCAAACACACGTAGGAGAAGGGACTTACCTCATTTTTTAAAATATATATAAGCTGTAAGTGAATACGGAAATTGGTCCTGAACTTTTTCTGATTATTTAAACAGATAGTTTAATACTGAAAACATTTTATTCCTGTCACTAGCAGTACAAGCTTAATAATATTTATCACTTGCATTGGTGAAAGGGAGAGTATAAAAGGAGGAAGAATCCATCCTTCACCTTTGTTATTTTATAAGGAACTTTGAAGGAATAGAATACATATTTATTGGATGTAGGGGGAAACACAGTGAAAAAGGATGAAGAAAACACAGAGAAAACACCTTCTTTTCCTCACTTTTTAGTAGTAACACCAACTGGGTTTTGAGTACTAAGTTCCCTAAGCTGGAAGACAGGTCCAGGGAGCAAATGAAGCCCATAATCCAAGGCTACACAGTCAGTGATCTCCTAAACCACTTAGACTCACATAGATTTATGGGGCCAGATGGGATCCTCTCAAGGACACTGAAGGAGCTGGTGGAAGATGTTACTGAGCCACTTCCCATTATTTATCAGCAGTCCTGTTTAACTGGGGAGGTCCAGCTGACCGGAGGCTGGCAAATGTGACTTCCATCTACACGACAGGCCAGAAGGAGGAGCCTGGGAACTACAGGCCTGTCAGCCTGACCTCGGTGCTGGAGCAAGGCCAAGGAGTGGCCAGCTTGAGTGCCATCACGACGCATGCAGGACACCCAGGGGATCAGGCCCAGACAGATGGGTTTATGAAAGGCAGGTCCTGCTTGGCCAACATGGTCTCCTGCTATGACCAGCTGACCAACTGAATGTATGAGGAAAAGGCTGTGAATGCTGTCTGCCTGGACATCAGTCAAGCCTCCAACAATTTTTCCACAGCCTTTTCCTGGGGAAACTGCCTGCTCACAGCTTAGACACGTGCACTCTTCACTGGGTGAAAAACTGGGGTGATGACCGGGCCCACAGAGTGGTGAATGAAGATAAATCCAGTTGGGGGCCAGTCACCAGTGGGGTTCTCCAGGGCTCAGTATTGGGGACAGTCTGTTTAATGTCTTTAATAATGATATGGATGAGGGGATCAAGTGCACCCTCAGCCAGTTTGCAAATGACACCACATTGGGTGGGAATTTGATCTGCTGGAGGGCAGGAAGGCTCTGCAGAGGGATCTGGACAGGTTGGATCCATGGGCTGAGGCCAGTGGTGTGAAGTTCAACAAGGTGAAGTTCCGGGTCACAACTCTTCAGTCATAAGAACCCCAGGCAGTGCCACAGGCTGGGGCAGAGGGGCTGGAAAGAACCTGGGGGTGCTGGTGACAGCAGCTGAACGTGAGCCAGGGTGTGCCCAGGTGGCCAAGAAGGACAATGGCATCCTGGCCTGGATCAGCAATGGTGTGGCCAGCAGGACCAGGGCAGGGATTGTCCCCTGTACTGGGCCCTGGTGAGGCCACACCTCAAGTGCTGTGTCCAGTTTTGTGCTCTTCACTCCAAGAAAGACATTGAGGTGCTGGAGTGAGTCCAGACAGAGACAGCAGAGATGGTGAAGGGTCTGGAGCAAAAGTCTTGTGAGTAACTAAGGGAGTTGGGGTTGTTAAGCCAGGAGAAAAGGAGTCAAGAGAGAGATAGTGCTTTTAATTCTCTACAACTAACCTGAAAGGAGGTTGCAATGAGGTGGGGGTTCAATCTCTTCTCTCAGAAAACAAGTTGTGCCAGAGGACATTCAGATTGGATGTTAGAAAAAATTTCTTGATGGAAAGTTTAACAGTCTGCCCAAAGGAGTGGTTGGGTCACCATCCCTGGAGGTATTTAAAAGATATGTAGATGTGGCACTTCAGAACATGGTTTAATGTTGAACTTGACAGTGCTGGGTCAAAAAAAGGACTAAATTACTCTAGAGGTCTTTTCCAATCTAAATGATTCTGTGATTCTATGAATGTACCACTTAGCCCTCTAATTCTTTATCAGCCTATAGTCATATTCTTCTGCCGCAGTTTCCTGGACTGAGTCTACTCTCAAGACTGTTCCATTACCTGGTACCAGAAGAAGAACCATAACTTTACTTCTGAAGTACCTCAACATTCAGCTAAGATATTCAGACAGGGCACCATGGCACAGGATTTAAAAACAAACAAACAAAATTTTGAGAGTCAGTCACATGTTTTTGGAGCATGCATTTCTCACCTTAGTTCAAATATCAAAAAAATACAAGACCTGGATCCTTATACTTTACAGATTAATATCTATAAAGCATTAGACACACACTGTTTACTTAAAATTCACAATAAATATAGGAAAGCTTTATGCTGAAAGTAAATTCAAACACAGGGACTTAAGTAATCAAGTGTTTTAAATCACTCTGATTAATCACTAGAATATTTTAAAGGATCTGGTTTCAGCATATTTGCACAGAAAATGTCTTTTAGTCAAACTAACTTCTCTCTTTCTCTCTGGTCTGTGTGTAATTCATGAACCTTTAAACATTATGGGATTATAGAGAGCTAAGCTGACATTTTTACTTTCACTTAGCAGCCTGAATAATTGGTACACTCCAAGCATTTTAAATACTAAAGTAATCACTGCTTTGAATTCGTCTTGTGATGTCACAGCAACTGACGATTGACATAATAAATTTCAAGAATATGAAAGCTTGAAAAGAATGTTAGACATATCTTATGCTTAATATAGAACAATTAAATGATCTATAACTAGCAGTATATTCTGATGTTAACTTTAATGAAATGCTTTTTAAATGTATAATGTATTGTTATTGACTTTCCACTTCTGGGCAAGAAGAGAATTCATTAAATTTTTTAGTGTGTTTTTCTCAGAATCAGAAAGAAATGTATAGAAAAAATTTCAAATTTACTTAATATCTTCAATAAAATTGAAGTTCAGTGGTGAAAATTATAAATTTGACTTTCAGGGTTGGAAACTGCTGCAAGTTGCTCTGAAAGCTAGTCATAACCAAACAACAAACAACTGCAGCTTGTGTCAACTGCAATTTAACTTGAAAACTCAGCTGGCAACTATTTCCCAAGAGATGTTGGAGTGGAGGACATATAGCCTCCCAACAACCAGCACATGGTGCAGATCCTGATCCCACAGTTCAGAAAAGTCCACAAGGCCATGCAGCCTGCCTTGAAGGTGTAGGTCAGATCTATCACAAGCTAAACAATTTCTGGAATGACCCTTCACAATTTAGAATACTACAATCACTTCTCTAGGGGAGACTTCCTCTTGTTAATGGAATTTAAACAGATTTAATGTCTACGTTGAACAGAAGGAGAAGCCATCCATCAAAACACAAGACCCAAAGTTGAGTATTGTCTTTGGTTCTTCCTAAAAAACCTGAGAAATGGTGCTGCTGGTTGAAGAGACATCAGCAAAACACGAATTAAGGACACAGGTAATGTTTCAGCTTAGAGTTAATTTTTTCTATATTAGCTTGTATGGAACTAATTTTTTCTATATTAGCTTGTATGGAACACTAAAACTATGGCTTTTAGTGTTGAAATGAGTGTTGAACATATTGGGATGATTTTGTTATTGCTAAGCAGCTCTTAGACAGAGTCAAGGCCTTCTGTTCCTCACCCCTTCCCAGCAGTGAGTAGGATAAGGATGCACAAGAATTTGGCAGGGGCCACAGCTGGGATAGCTGACCCCAGCTGGCCTCAGGGATATTGTGTGCCATGTGACGTCATGCTTGGTGGATAAAGCTGAGGGAAGCAGGAGAAAGGATGGGATGTTTAGAGGGATTAAGTTAGTCTTCCCAAGCCACTGTTACATGTGATGAAGCCCTGCTGTCATGAGGATGGCTGTCACCTCCCCACCCATGGGAAGTCGTGAATGAATCCCTTGCTTTGCTCTGTGTGTGTTCACAGCTTTTGCTTTCTCTACTAAATTGTCTATACCTCAACATATGAATTTTCGCAGATTTGCTCTTTTGATTCTCCTCCCCATCTGCTGTGGGGGAATGAATGAATGGCTGTGTGTTGCCAACTTAGGTTAAACCATGACACTCAGAAATCATGTTGCACTTCACAGATACCAAGTCGCTTATTGAATACCAACATATTGAGATAGAAGGAAAGAAACCCCATTGTCCTTCTGAAAAAATCTTCATTATTTTAGGAAAAAGAAAGTAGCTTAAAAAAGAGTAAGAGAGGTTGTTTTTCCCAGACACGAACCACACAGAGATAGTGTTTGGATGCAAAAACAGTAATTAAGATGCTTCTTTTAGACTGATTCCCATCTGCTGTTGCCAGACAGTGTTCTCTCCTGGTTATGTAGATGAATGTCAGAAACAGAAACAGGGAGACTATTCATTTGGCTTGGAATTTTTTTGAAAGGAGGGCAGAAATGAGGATGGACTGCTTTGACTTAGTAGTCTTTCCCTAAAAGAGTGTGCATAGCTCATAAAGCCTCAGAAGTTTCTCTTTCACCTCCAAATTCAGACACATCCTTGATCTTTCTATTGAGACTTCATTCCTCCTCTCCAGCTTTTGTGGGTTTGTATACTAGGGTTGAAGTTCTATATTGTTACAAAGAATGTAGAAGTTTAGTGATAAAATGTTTAGGGTTGCAATGTCAAAAACCTTGGCAAAAATGGAATGCAACTAAGAGATCACCGACAATGCAAAAACAGAATCAGTAGAAGTTGATCAGATCTGATAACTGTTTCAAGATAAACCTCGCTGAGAACAGAACATGCATAGTATTAAATTCTATTTTATAATACAGTAATACAGAAATTCTATTTATATTACAGTAGCACAAAACATTCACAAGACTGAAACACTATTGCTTTGAACACACTATAACCACTGACCACAGAAAGGATTTTCTTGGAATATAGCTCGTTCTAACCCAGAGAAAATATTCTCTACTTATGAATTTATAATATATCTAAGGATAAAGCAAAATCAATCAGTTCAGCTTTTGAAGCCGTACCACAGTAAGCAGTGTAATTGTTGATTGCCTTCAGTTTGATAATGGATTATGTAGGAAACAGATCTGGGAAATACATATGACCACACAACTGTCAAGCAATCGTCATGATACAAGCATGATTAAGCTGCAGTTCCACGTAAATCACGGCAGTGACAAAAACTCCCATGATAGCAGTCTATAAACAAGACAAGTTCTCTATTGCAGAAGAAGAGGTTTTACATTTTCCAAAATGAGTGAACAAAGATTTCCATACAGGTAATTACCGCAAGGCTGACTGGAGTTTATGCAAAATAAATCGCTCAAAAATGCCTGTCACCTCATCAGATGAAAGGTAATATGAAAATGGAATTAGTCATAAATATAATTCTATCGCAGCATCTAAGAACAAAAGTACTGAATTCTTTTTAATGTGAAATTGTTTTGTTGACTGTTTTAATTGCTAAGGAACTCAGAGATCTGCAAGATGGCTTCTGCAGAAGGAAAATGTGCTGTTTCATTAACTACAGCAGCAAATTAATGTGCTGTTCCACAAGTTTCACTTGTAGCTAAAACGGCCTATATTAATTTTTTCTATATTGCCATCAGTGTATTCTCTCATCCTATAAGTAAAGAAACAATTAAAGAATTGATTGAAAGGGACATATTTATCTCTTGTCATCACTGATGCTTAAAACTGCAGAAAAATAAAAATATTGATGGAAGTCCTCTGTTACTAGATAGAGAAAAGGGCATTAATGATTACTTTTTCATTATTTTTTCAGTATTCTAAGGATATGAAATGGCATTACAAATATTTTCAATTGCAAAATATATACTACAATATAAAAGTTTGAAAGTTGTCATTTTCAAATTATAATGTCAACTATAGCAGGTAGAATTTTCTTTAAAATTAATGGATAATGAAAATTATTTCCTGCTAATTGTTCAGTTATCACATTCTTTCTATTTAAAATATTTTGTTTATTTTAATTTCAAGTCCTTTTTTTCCATCTGCCAAGATAGCTTCAAAGTCCTAGAGGGTGTATCTTTATGTCTGCTGTAAATAAATGAAAATTCTGAGATACAGAACCCAAAAGCTGATATCTATACCTTTCAATTAAAACAGGAACAGAGGAACAAACTTCAAGATGTTTTCCAACATGCAAAAAATTACCTTAGTATTTTATCTGGATATTGGCCTGTTGAAATAACTTAATACTTTAAGAGTGAGTGCTTAGGCACTTCTCACAGATGAATATGGCATCTCTCTCAGTAAAAAGGGTTTTTTTTATGACACAGTCTTAAAATTAGAATAGTCTGATCTGGTGTGTGATTAAATTTATAACATAATGCATTTTGCTGAAGGATAAATTATTGATGACACTATCCTTAGTCATAAATGTAAATCTATTCAAAAAAATATATCACAGCAAAGCTGAAAAAGGGAATGAAAGTTCAGTTTTATTTATTACCTCTCATATACTTTCGAATTATTTTCCATCAAACAAATTACTGAAGGCCAATACTGCTGCTTCATCTAAAAGAATACAGACTTTCCAGAAAACAGTAACATTAGTGAAGGCTTGAAACATTGCAAAAACCTGGATGCAGACTGAGGAATTTTAAGAGGAATATGACATTGTTAAATTCCATGGGCTGTGTGACCTTGCTTCCACCAACGAGTACGATGTGAATATGTGTTATGATGCCTTGTCATGCTGTAGTTCCCAAGGTGTTTCAAAACTTACTGAGTGTATAATGTACACTTTGGATGCATCTATATAAATAAAGTAGTTATTTTCCTTTAGCAGACATATTAGGGTAGGCCAGAGAGACCTGCCAAATACCAATTTAGTTGTGAATTCCCATATAAATTTAGTTTTAATTCAAAATGCAAATAATGTCATTAACTCCTTTCTGGGAAAAAAAAAAAAAAAAAAAAACAAACAAACAAACAAACAACAACTTAATTATATAGAATCTACTCAGTTCAATTTAAAATGCTCAGCTGTGGTATCTCACAGCAGGATTATACATTCAAAGATGGTAGAAATTTACTTTTAGAGTAGAAATGCTTGAAGTTTTGTTAGCATGCTCTTTAAAATATTGTGCCTGTGTCATCCTTCTGATGAAAGAATGATGACTACTTTGCATTTTTCTATCTCCCATTCACAGTCTGCATGAAAAATAACTGAAATATAATTATTACAATTAATATAATCAGATTTTATAAACAAGTTAATTAATTGATTTGCCTTTTGGAGTCAGCATGAGCAGAAATCTTGTCTACTGCCCCATGAGTTGCATATCTGTTTTTTTGCTGCCTTTTGTGAAAAATTAATGGCCAAGTAGCAACTTTACTCCAGTATGAGTTATTTGCAGTTTTGCCGCAAAATAACAAGAGCTTGCAACAAAGCAATACAAACACAGCATGAGATTTTATGAGTGCTGAATCTTGATGGAGGAAGATAAACAAGTCGTGAAAAATGTCCCAAAGGAGTGAACATTTTTCAGTGGGTTTTTTCCCAAATGTGGAATGAAATCCTAAAGCATTTGTTTCTAAAATCTCTGCTATAAACTCTCCCTTCCCTATAATCTCGTCAGCTCCGGGGCAGCAGAATCTCTAAGGTCAGCCTTTCTGTTAACTTCAACGCTTATATTTCTCCTCTATTTCTTGGCAGTAGAAAGAAATGGATGATTTATTTTTAGTGAGTTGCTCAGCCCAGCACAAGGAACTCGGTAAGTGACTTTTTTTTTTTTAACTGTCAGGATTGCCAGCAACAGCACTGCTCACAGTAGTATTAACTGCATCTATAAACCCCAGCACCACTTCTCTTGGCTCAGCCACAGTCGTATGTTCTTCAAATTTCTTTCTGATATTTCAGGCTCTCTTTTCCACAACATGATGAGTAATGTGTGAGATAAACTGGCATGTGTTATGAGACCAGCACAGCATGCATGGGTGAATTAGTTGCATTATCAGTATAAATGACAAAAAAGTTTTCTGACCCATAACATATGTTTGGGTGAGAGGAGAAAGATGCAAGAGAAAGCAGTAATGACATGATATGGCTACTCCATCTTAAAACAGATGTTTCTTTTAATCAAACAAGTATAGTAACAACAAAAACAAAAAGTTGTTTACAGTTCACTACTCTTTCCTTAAAAAAAAAAAAGTTTCTTTGGGAAATTAAAACATTTTAAAAGAGTCTCTCCTCTGTTCCCAGACTGAGCAATTGAAATTTTCACTCTACCTTAAGTGGAATTTACTTGCTTAAATCTGCCCAGCATTGACTGAAGAATTGGCACTACAGTAGTTATTTCAGAAGTCTCTCTTAATAAATAAATAAATCTTCAAACACAAAATAAAAATCTGTAAAATCAAAAACAATATTAAAGCAGAACATGGAGAATTACGTGCTGTTTCCTTTAAGCGATGTTATAGTAGGGATGCCATTAAAAAGTTTTGTGAGCATACAGATGATTTTTAACACTCAGTTTTCTAAAATAGTAGTCCATAAAAAGGAAATAGAAAGTAAGCTTTGTTGTCTATGGAAATCACTCTTTAAAAGGTTCTTTCAATTACAATATATTGAAGCATGTCTGCAAATGCTGACTGCAGTACTAAGTTCATTTTACAGCCAAGACGTGAAAGCTGGAAGTGTAGATCCCAGGCAGATGAGAATGGCAACACCATTTGTTAAATCATCAGGAAGGCACCTTTGTGCTCTCTTTCTTTCTGTCTTGCACATTTCAGGAAGTTATACGTAAACAGTTCAAAAATTCTTTCATTATCAATCCTCCAGCCTCCTCAAAACAGTCTTTCAGCACATTCCCTTTATGGGGCATGATGGAAACCAAGCTCCTGTTCCCCTGGGCTACCCTGGCTGTGTGGCTGCTGGCTGGAGGACATGCCACAGTGCAGGGCCACAGCAACCTCTCTCGGCATGTGGAGTGCGTCATAGCCCACAGGAGCCTCTCCATCCAGGAGGAGTAGCTGGGCTTGGGTAGAAGTGTAGCTGCTTCGGGTAGATGTGCAAGACCCATTTCCCACGCCCCCTCTCTGTTCCTCTGCTCTGTCCTTGTGCCATCCTAGGTTTTCTACTTGAGCTAAGAGTCGCTTGGGTTGGGTTCCTCTCTTCAGGGTCCTGCATGCTTAGACCTCAGCAGCTCTCTTCTGCACTCCAGAAGTGAGTGAGTGACTAACAATGAGTACACAAGCAGAGGTGTGCTCATGGCTTTGCTATTGTGACAAGACGTCTCTGAAAGCAGCACCCTGTGCTCAGTGGGAGCCCACCGACTCCTCCAGTGCTGGGGGTCCCGCTTGTCGCACTAGTGGAGCCACAGCTGCGGCACCAAGGCAGGCAGAGGCTGTGCATGGAGTGAGGCGCTGTGAAAGGTGGAGAAGGTGATGTTCACTGGGGGCAGAGTTTCCAGTGAGTAGTGTCATAGACAGGTGGCCCATGGCAACAGGGATTATGAGAACCCCCTGGAGCTAAGTGGAGAAATTCTCCCCAGGTTAAAGTAGCTAGAAAGGTCTCTCTCACAATGCCCTGCTCTNGCTCTTGGAGTTGCTTGTTATTGGCAGAGATTTGCTGAGTCCACGTGGGATTCCTGACATTTCCTCATTTCCTCCCACCAGGTCTGAGGTTCAAGTAAATAAATAAACTATAAATGACATGGAGAAAGGCCAGGAGAGGTTTCCAGCTGTCATCATGCAAATCCAGAATGCTTTCGACTCCAGCTATATTCCATTTATATTAACAAATTAAAACACAAAGTCACATTTTTTCAAAAAAATACTAAAGAGCCTGCTCTGTCAGAAAATTATTCACAAAACCATCATTGTTTATATTATATTCTTTCTTTACATATTTGCAGTATAAGCTCAGCAAAGTGATTCCTGTGTAAGGTAAAAGGAGAATTTTTCAATTATTTTTATGGCACCAATGAAAGGTAAAAAGGAAGGTACATATCTGTCATCAGATAAAACTCCATCACTTCCCAGTCTCATTGAACAACAAGGTAATCAGTTCACATATTAATTATTTATACTGAAAGACTCCATCACGTACAAACAAATGCTTTGTAATAAAGTAGGATGAAAAATGTTATTTTTATTTTGGCATTACAATAACTTGCCTGTCTCCACTATTACTGACACAAGGAGTGCAAACAAACTTCAGCTGGTAGATCTAAGTGCCGGACAAGGTCTGATTCTGACACAGCAGGCTAATCAGCTTCAACCTTCTGTTCAGTAAAATAGCTTTCTAGTTACCTGGACAGTAAAACTCAGTAATACACATACCACAAATTTAGGTTATTTATTTTGATATTCAGTTCAGTTCAATATCCCCATATAGTCATGTTGGTTAAATGTGTGCTGTGCTACTACAAAGAATTTTAAAATCAGACTTTTTGCATCCATTTCACCTTTCGTGAAACACTCCATTACCTGGGTATTCCTGTTGAAAACGTAAGATATGAAACAGCAGCTTCCTATTTAAATTGCTGTTGTCAGACTTCCGAGTCAATACCCACAAAGAAAAAGTGGAGACTTAATTAATTCAGTTCACATCTCAGAACTTCTCCTTTCAGCTTTGAGGCCTCAAATGCAGGTTTCTCGTGACTGAACCATTCCTGTGGGCTCCCATGTGGATAAGAGTTCACCCTCTGTTTTTGTTTCAGGCATGGTGATAAGCAACAGACAGTTTAGGTAACCTGCCATTTGCAGTCTTGATCTAAGTGGACCCCAGTTCTTCCTCTGGAGTTTTAATGCTTATTTATATTAAGGTACTTTTCATGAAAAAGAATATCTTGCTTAGGGCAAATATGTTTAATGTTTACTGCATTTATTACATAGTAACTATTCTCCTTAAAAAAATATTTACCTCAATCTGAAGACCTTCCTCATTTTAAAATAACACTAGGCTAGTTTACATAGAGACTTTACAATCACATTATTTTTCAATAACTTATTTTCATTGATCGGTCTAACAGTTTGACATGTTATTTATGGGCTACTGTGATGAATCACATCCGTTTCCAAGGTAAAGTAAGCAAATTCTCTGTTTATAGGATTAAAGTTGAAGGTCAAACTTTGATTATATTTTCTGTTCTAGTACAGCAATATAAAGCAAGGCCTTTAGACTTCAGAATTGGCAACCAGTCATATGAGATGCTTTTATACTTAAAAATTGACCACAAATTTTGATTAAATCATAATTAACATCTGAGAGACAGGAAACCTAGCAGATAACTGCAATAGACTCTGAGAGGAATTTGTTTTGTGTTTTGAATATGCATTTTAATTTTTTTTACCTTGCAAAGAGGATTTATTTATTTGTAATCTTTTTTAAGAAAAGAGTTTATATCTACTGGAGTGTGAGAACTGGGAAAACACTAACCTTCAATGCTTATGGTGTCTTGTGGTATTTATCTGACTCACTGGCCCACTGCTGTTGAACTTCTACCAGTGTATATTTATCAGTTAGCCATTGGCAGGTGCAAGTGAAATTTGCCTTGTCCAGAAATGCAATGTATAAACAACATTTAACCCCCTTTTTCAGCAACACATTATTAAAATCTGAGTTGGGGTCTCAGAGCTGCCGAAGCACTGGCAACCTTAAATTGTAAAGGATGTTGTTGTACAATGCAGTAGTTCATTACTCAGATACCCTCCACTCCAGCGAAAAACAATGCCCAGCACGCTCACACAGCCGGAGAGGGCACAGAAAATGGAAATATTTGCATTAAAAGATAAACATGTGCCGATGAGAATCACATCCAAAATATCCCTAATAAATTATTTAACAAAGGAAGCATGAAAGGGAAGATTGTGAAGTACATGCTTTCAGTGAGCTGTGGAAAGGTTGCTTAGGGGGCTTCTTGTGATACGAGTAGCTTTAACTCGAGGTATGGATGAGGATGAGATGAAAGCATATGAGGAAAGCCTGTCAGAGGTGACTGCCTTCAGGAGGTCAAGACTGGATGCAGAGCTCTCACAGTGTCCCAGAGAGCTGATTAGTGGCACAGTTTTTTTCATAGCTTTGGAGACCCAAAGTGTGTCTTTGAGATCAGACCTGGGCCTGAGCAAAAGGAGATACATAAACACTCCAGCCCAGGAAAAGCCTTAGGAAGCACAAACTCCGGAGCAATTTATCTCAGAGACACAGTTTGTGCTATAGCCCATGCCTACAAATTGCTACATACCCCCATGCCAATGAACTAGCTGAAATGGGAAATTGACAAAAAAGATAGAATGAAGGTTATACCTGTTTCTTTCCCTGCATATTTGGAGGCTTAGAAGGGGGCAAATTTACACCCCATAGTGAAGCCAAAAGTGACAATTTCTATAAGGGTGCAGCTGAATCTCACAGAGCTCCTCAAAACTACCCTATGGATACCTCCTGCCATCAGCTATACACTAGTTTAGAAAGGCTTGACCCAGAGTTTATGCAGCTTGAACAAGATGCATAGTGGAGCCCCTCTTCCTTTTTGTTCTCAGGGAGACATATGGGTGTCATACACAGCCTTGTCCTTACTGAAGAAAATTTTGCATTCTCTTCAGCAGTTCAGTCTTCATCTCTGAGTTTCTGCACCCACACTAATTAAATGGTTCCATCTTTAGCACTAAAGAATTTCTCTTGTAAAATAGGTCTTCAGCTTTGAAGTTTAGTGCAATTAAAATCAAATAGTGCTAATTAGGAATGCAGTGCATCAGTTATTATTCAAATGAATTCTGTTAATGATTTAGGACTACTCTCATGAGCAAGAATTTTCAAGACTGGACTCCATATTCATTAAGGGAGAGCCTGTTTTCACTCCTAACTTGCAAACAGCAGATGGATCACAACAGGATCCTTACACAGCATAAAGGTGAGCAAATAAATAAGGACTTACAGGATCAGAATCCTCCCAAACACATTGCTTGTACTTTACTGATTTCTACTAACAAGAATTAAGCTGTGTAGTTTTCTTGTGTGTTGTGAATTTTGACAACAATAAAATGTTCCCTATTTTCATATGACACAGCCAGGTCCAGATGTGCTATTTTGGTTTGAGATGGTTAAACTTTTTTTTGTTACTATGGAGATTATCTACTGAATGGTTTACTTACCGCCTCAAAGCTGTCATCGCATACTGTTTAATTTATAGAGCTGGTCCAAATCTCTGTGGAAAAAAAAGTCACCAATATTTCTCACAACTTTCTTTGATTTATTTTTCAGTGTCAACCAAGACATAACATTTATTATGATTCACCTTAGCATGATGACATTTCATTATTTTTACTGAAGAAGATGTTCCTGAAAAAAAGAGATCAAAATCTCCTTAGCCTCCTGGATATCACATAATAAATGAGGGGGTCTGTTTTTCCTCAGCACCTCAATAAGAAGAAGTGTTTATGTTTCAGGACCAAGCCCCCACAGAATATTTACAAAATTTGTTGCGAGGTGTTGAGACATAAACCTGAAGTTCAAAACCTACATCAAATACAAATGAAGACATGTAAAAGATAGCGTAAAACAAAAAGTCAGAAGAAAAAATTGTAAATGTTTCTAAGAATTACTGAAATCCTTAAGTGTCTTCCCCACAAATAACACATAAAATTCATTTTATCAAATGGACTTTGGTGTTAACATCCTAAATATTATAAATTAATTGAATTGTAGTGTGCTAAAATAAAAAAGCCATACATTCTAGAGTTGCTATAGATGGCCAGTCAAAGGCCATTACATTCTTCTTTGAGCAAGCAAGCAAGAGAAATTTAAAATAGCACCCGCTTTACATAAGAAATTGTTATCAGAAGCTAAAACCCTAAATTGAAATTTACTTTGAATTTCATTGTGGCAAATGAATATGAATTTATTTTATTAAGGGGAAAAATGGCTTCCAGAAATCTCATGGAAAACAACCCAGAGTAGGACATGATTAAAAATAAGGATAGCCAGATGATCTTGACTAGAGGTCCTTAGAAAACAGCATCACCTTCATGATTTCATAATAACCATGCTTTATCTAATTCCATGATCTATAAGGCATACTAGCATTTTATTGCTTCTGGAAAGATTAAGAAAAGTGTCCTGATATACTTATATGTACCTGATATTTGTCAAAGCATGCATGTTTACTTTTCTGTGTAATTTTGTATATTAGCATTAAGAAATTGATATTTAAATTTTAACTGAAACAGAATAAATTCTATCTTGTATTAAGCACTGCATGCAGAAGCAAGCAGGGTCTTGGATGCATTTCTATTCTGGGTCTCAGACCACTTCTCAAGTCATACAAAGGCAGATGTCACAGGGGTCATATAAAGGTCTCTACTCTGATACGAGCTTTAAGGACAGCCTCTGTGGGAACACACATGTTGAAAGATCGTGTGCTTTAAAAACGTGTAGCCTAGCTTGAATGCTAGGACACAAAGAAGTTACACAATATCAAGTTCTTATAAAATCGTTTTTGGTGGCTGAGGAAATGTATCCTACAAAACAAACATTTCATTGCTGCAATTAAGTTCGTGCATCAGTGTGAGGTGTCAGGGCATCACACAGCTCAGGAGCATAAAGCTGTTTCGTTTCCTCACCTGCATGTTTTCTTAGTCAGCCTTGCATCTGAAAATGTCCTTCCCTTGCTTCTACCCGGAGTCATACTCCTCTCTCACCCTTCCACCTGCAGACGGAATATCAAATGACTACTTACTCCCTTGGATTTTAGACCAGGGCCAGGGATCTTGCTAGCTATGTCTTCACAGTGCTGGCTGTTCACACTTTGTGCAGCTGAACTACTGTCATAAATTTAGGGTATTTTTTCACTAGGTGATTTTTAGCCATGCTATTCCGTGTGCTATTTCCTGTTCTAATTGCCAGTGCATTACACAAACACACGGGTCAGCACAGAGCAGAGGAGAGGTGCAAGGGTGGGAATAAAAGGCTGGAAGAGGGGCAAGAACTTTTCATACCAGCAGCAGCTTCAGTTTGCATCCTATTAGAGGCTCACTCAATCTTCCTTGAACAGTCCTTTGCTCAGGTCTATATATCTCCAGCTGTGGCTTCTATTGTCTCCAGCTATTTCGTAACTTGACACTTAATTGTGCCTTTCATTTCAGCAGAAGGGAAGAGTTTTAACACATCTGTTGGTTTTAACATGTTCTCAAGTTTGCCCACAGTTCAAAGGTTCACCTGGTGTCTGTCTTAATCACTGCTAGGGCAGCAATAGGAAAGCTCTACAGTGAATAGAGAAGTTGTTTTCAGTTAAAGAAATAAGTATTTCATTTTCTCAGCTAATCTGAAGGTTATCGGGAGACAACACTGAACATGTCCCAGTTCTGCTTTGTACGTCAAGGTTGGAGTCATAAAATGGGAACTGTACATGCTTCACACCAGGACTGCACAGGTAGGATCAGGGAAGCCCTGGAAACATCGGGTGTCTGGAGTAGATAGTAGGTGATAGGTCAGGCTTGTAGCACAAATGGGTTAGGAGGGTTACAACAACCCAGGAGGAGAAAAAAGCCAAAGAGTATCCGAAGGCTACAATTAGACCTTGGAAGCAAAAAGACGGAAACTGGTCAAGGAGTTGAAACCGGGGAGCACTGATGGCAAAAGGAAGAAGCGATTACTGTGTGAAGGCAGGTGGTAGAAGCACTGGTGTATGGGTGACACTGGAACCCCTCCTCACAGCCTGGGATGGCTCCACCAAGCAGCCAAGCTCTGCAGTGCTGGAGCCAAGGGACTCCCCCTGCACAGTGCCACCACTTCTGCCACAGGGCTGACTCCCTTTCTGAGCTCTCTGGCTCTCAGCACACATATCTCTGCACCTGACTCCCTTGTGCAGTACAGATTGGCCCTAAGACTCTTTTATGTCACTCAGGGAGTGAAATACAAATAAATCCAGATTAATGGTTTTTTCCTTCAGCCAGTGTGGGATAAAGCTTTGCTTTCCCTGATATGCACACACTCATGCACCACATATGCACATGCCAGCTAGAGTTACCCTCTTTTTACAGATTCAAGACCAGCCTTAGACAGGTTGCCCTGTTGTAAGCATAATATGCCTCATCATTCTGTATCTGATCAACACTGCATGCAACTTGTCCTGTCATTTATGACATAGTTGAATTTGGCCCACAAATGTTATTAGCATCAGGTGAGTTTTCTCTAATTCCACATTTGTGCAAAGATATTTGGCAACAGCATAAAGGGTTGCCAAAGCTTATTGCTAATCTCCTGAATTTTGAAAGCACAACAGGCAAAGTCAACCCCTGAATACATCTGAGACACAAGCATTCAAAATACAAACATTTGCAGGAAATAACAAACAAAGCCCTGCTATTTCTATAGTCAAATAATAGCACTAGTGCTGAACAGAGAACAATTTTAGAGAAAAACAAGGTGGTGAGATAAAAAATATACCTGATTAAACAGGATTTTTTGTTTTGCCAAATGCCTAGGCTTTTGCTAGAAACAGATAATTCCCTTCAAATGTGTGGGTCGAAATTTGTGGGAATGAAACCAACAGAAATATGTAGACATGATTTTTTGCAATGGGTGGCCAAGCAGTTACTTATATGCAGCGCTCCCACAATCGAGACTAGGTTTCTATTTGCTGATGAGTGAATTCCAAACCGGGGGAGGCATGGGAAACTTGCAATAATCTCGCTTGGGTGCCCCTCATTCTCCTGCCAAAACTCAGGAATACCTAAAACACAATTTATTTAAAACCAAGTTCTTCCTTTTAGCACAACTCTTGATGTTCCAAATAAATGGCTGTGTCCTACTGCTAAGTATGATGTCACATCCCCTAGTCATCCTTTCCCCGTTTAGACACACGGTGAAATTAAAATTGCATTTAGACCAACGCACACAAAACCAGACTTATTTCCAGAATTACACTGCAAAAATTAAGAGTTTAATTGCTCGGCAAAGCAAGCTGCTCACTCTTTTATTTATTTGTCTTTTTTAGTCAATGAAGATACAATCTCCTACAAGGTTTCAAGAGAATATATCCAAACACTGAAACTAGGATCCAGGAAACAGAACTGAAAGGTATAGAATTATCCCTGGTGACAAGTAATAGTAAGGAGGTAAAAGGAGTTCAAGCAAGACAGGAAAGATAATATTTTCAGCTAATATGACTATACAAAGCATTTCACTTGGTAAATAATAAAAATCTTGGCATTCATATTGTTTGACATGGCCTGCCTAATAAAATATGGAGAAACACTGCCTAGCATCCCAGACAACTGCTCTAGGCTCAGAGCTGTCCTCCAGTTTTACCATGCCAGCATCTGTGAGACATGCCCACTCACTCCCTGATGTTAACAGGACTACAAACCCCAGTCCAGCCCTCTTCTCACCTCTGTGTGTGGCGCAAGATGCACTAATTCCTAAGCACCACTGATCCCGGGCTCTGGCATTGTGCCAGCAGCTGAACAACCCAAATCACAAATTTTCTGTTTGCAATGGCTGGTGAAATAGGCTTGATTCTCACATCACTTACACAGCAGGCTTGCACAAGTAGAACTGCATGGATTTTTACTGAGGTATATTTGATTCACTCCAGTGTAAACAAGAAGCAGCTTTGCTCAGTTACTTTCCAAGTTAGGGGGTTCTCTGGCTGAGCAATATGAGTAAGGGTGCATCAGCTGCATGAGAGTGCCTTGCCCATAGCAATGCTAAAGACTACCACTGTCATCTGCTTTGTATTCTTCCCAAGCCTCTAAATCATATTTTAAAAAGGATACAGAAAAGTACCATTAAGAATCCATCCCCATCAGCTGGTCAATCTCATCTAACACACTCCAGTCATGATGACCAATATGTTACACCATGCAGAGTATAAAGACAGCACTGTTGAGGTTTACCTGGTTGGTTTATAGGCAATCAAATGTAGATGCTGAAAATACCCCTCCATCTCGGTCCTTCACTCTTCCCTCCTGGCACTAGTAGAATTACTAATAGGATATTTTGGCACAGTCAGCTGTTTAAGAAATATTTGCTGAGAAGCAGTTCAAAGGACATATGTGGTGTGCCTGTGGGTGCATGCATTGATACACAGGTGAGACTGAAAGATGATCCTGCTGAGATAAGTGTGTGGACCACCTCACTTCTTCTTGAATCTGTACTCTTCCTTCCGTGTGTTGAGACTTTTTTAGGTCTCCCAGTCCCTTTGTTCCTTGGTATAGTTGACCATGGTAGCGTGAGGAATACATAAATATTTAAGAAACAAGAGGGAATGGTGTGGCAAAGAATTAGCTCTTCCAAAGAACTACTGGAAAATATTGTTTGGTAAAAGAAAAATATTCAAGTTTCAGTTCCTTCTTTCTGAGCTGTATTTTTCATCATACCCTTTTTCCCTGTAAGACATACATTTTCTCTTTGTCTTTTCTCTTATGTTTCTCTGTATTTTTTCCAAAGGTTTACCTCAGACATTTTATCTAATCTGTGAAGTTTTAGCTAATACTACTGCACTTAAAGTTCAGGTGCAGTGGTGTTCTTAGCACAAGAGTCACAAGCAAACAAATCAAAACAAGGAGGTAGGGTTTCCTGCTTACAAAAGAAACACCAAGCGGAGACCAGCATTCTGGTTCCAGGTTTGAATAGCGTATGGCCCACCAGAGTTTGGCCTCTGACATAATCAGCAGGAACAGCTGTAATAATATCCAAAAGACAATCTGCCAATCAATTATTCACTAAAAGCCACTCCACTTGTCCATGACTACTCTGGAATTTGTGTACTGTATGGTGCTGGTATTCAGCTAATAGGAGCAAAAAGACCTCTTCTTTCATGATGAGAAAATTAATCTAAGTATAGGATCCTGCAGCCTGGCTTGGTCCCATCTGCAGACAATTGCATCTAGATATTCTCTGTGTTGGTAACTTAAAATGACCCTTGTAGAGTAGTGGTTTCTGCTCTTGATATTTTGATATGCAATATCATATTCATTTTCTCAGCCCCAGAGTTCCCAGTACAAGGCATGTGCCATTCTGAAGTGTCAGGGATGTAAAGAGGAATTTGAGCACTTCGCTGATGACACAAAAGAGCTTTAAAACGGGTATTATTCCACATCAGAGTGGGTGCATTTTGGAATCCACTGCATGCTCATATGGAATGTCTTAGACATATTTTTCAAAGACTGCAGTATATAAATAAAACCTACTAAAAATAATGGAAAATACTGGAAAAAAGTGCTTGCTGGCCACTGCAGGGTAGAATCCAGCATTTTACTAAATAGTAGATATATATGTTTTTACCATTCTCTGTCTATAAACTGAATCTGTTGCAAAATTAATTTGATTTCAATATTTTACTTTAAGTATGTGTTAAAATTTAGAAATATATAGTGTTAAAAAACTCCAATGAAAAATTAAGAAACACTAAAGTGGAGGAAATCAATTTAGGGCACCTCATGTTAATCTATAAACATAGTTCATATGAAGTTTGGGGATCCAGAAAACAGGGTTCAAGATACTGATCATCTTCCTCACTACAGAAGCACAGATTTGTGCCAAAATTCTCTAGTGTTTTGAACTGCACATGCACATAGTACAGAGATGCTATGATACCCAAACTGTCGCTGTCTCCTACTGGCCAGCCTCTGAACATATCTAACATCCACCTAGTGTAAAACTCTGTTTCAGAACAAAGAATGACCTGGATGATGCAAGCTATTTTTTTTTTTAAGAACATCAGAGAGTTAGTATGACAATAGTAACTCAAGAGTGCATCACTGAAAAGAAACACAACTATACAATCAACAGAAATACAAGAACAAAATGAACATAGGGCCTGAGGGTAGGACAGAATTTGTTCTTCTAAGACTGTTTGGACTCCCAGGTTAAGTTTATGAACTTTTGTTCTGAAAATAATTGCTGAAGATTGTGGAAAATAAGAACTACTAGGAACTGGGGAGTGTTTCTCGTAAAGTGCTTGTTTTCTTGTTTAAATGACAAAGGTTCAGAGACGAATGGGTGGTAAACCACAACTTTATACAGGCCTGATTATATACCTTCTTCAATGGTAATATCTCCTAATTCTAACATTAGCTCTTTGCCTCAACTATATCTAATTAAGAAGCTGATGTAGACTATATTGTTACCATTAAAATTTGTGATTTTTTAATTTAAAACAGCTTTGGTGCCTGATATGTAGATATGAAAGTTTAGTAAAATTTGCTCACCTGGGCAACAAAGGTTTGTAAGAAGAAAGGTTTTAATGTCCATTCAAGAATCTCCCAACCAATCAAACAAAAAAAACCCCACCAGTGTAGTTTCTCAGAGATGGATATTAGACTAATGTGCTACAAATCACAAAACTGCTGCACAATACTCTGGTTTGTGCACTGTGTGTGAATGAGCAACAGAGAGACTTTTTGGCCTTTGCCATGTTATTCCCACAGTGTTACAAGGGGGAAACTCAGGAGCTGTTAGATGTTATCTCCCTGCAAGATGACTGTCGCATAGAAATGTGAATGTTACAAATTCACTGCTGTGAATTTTAAGCAGGGCATCAATTTTCTGTAATTCATGAGCTGGATGCTAGTCAGCCTTTGAGTCATGCTTCGGGTAGCTCCTACCGGGTGGTAAAACAGCTTGTGAAGACTCAAGCACAAGGCTGAACCTGATAGTACTCGAGAGCCCCACGGCAGCCCCTGGCAGCGTCCCTGGCAGGGCTGCCGGCAGTGACACTCCTCTGCGGCCGGCTGAACTCCAGCTGCAGTGTTGTTTTCAGCTGGGCTGAGGCATGTTGTAATGCCTGGAGGTACAAACTGCAGGCATTTTCCCTGCACTGGAAAACTGGAGAGATGCGTTCTAAGGCTGCAGTCACAGTTCAGAAAGGATTGCAAGGCATGTGGCGCGTGCGGGCAGGAGATGTTTGCTTAGGTGCAAGGAGTTCACAACTGTATGTTTCTGTGTAACTTGCCTGCCATTAATCAAGGAAAGCTTTGAAATTAGTCGACTCTACAAGCAATCTAGAGGGGAAATACCTGTTAACCCATCCAAAAGCAGAGGGCATCCTGGCCCGGCGGCCCCGGTAGCCGCCCGCTCGTCCGGCGAGGGGAACCCGGCGCTGTATGACCCTGCCCGGTGCAGCCGGCCGCCCCTTCTACCGGAGTTATAACCCATTGATGTGTTTTGCTTCGGGCTCAGAGGCGTGGGTGTGATGTCTAAAATTATGCAGACTGGGATTTTTTAATATATATACTAGTTGAAATGACAACCTACAATGGGTAGGAGGGAACAATAGGACTTTGCGGTGCGAGGTGATATGCGGTGGAATAGGATTAAGGAGGACAATAATTATATGGAAGAATCTTGTTTCCTAACCTCCTACGTGATGAGGTGTAAAGCGTAATTGTAAATTACAATTAGCCGGAGAATAAAGGTTTCCTCGGGAGCAGGGTGGAATTTCATCGCGGTGTATCGATGAATATTAAACCCGAGCGTCTTGATCGACACCGCCGGGCTGCGGCTCTGCCCCTCAGGAGTCGTTCTGCGAAGGGACTGAACGGCGGGTGCCGGGGGTGGCGAAAGAGAGAGAGCAGTGCCGGGGCCGGGGCTGTGCGGGGCTCGCAGGGGCGCGGAGGGGCGCGGAGCGGGGCCGCTCCCGTAGCGGAGGCGGCCAGGGCTCGGGCTTCGCCGCTGGCAGGAGAGGGGCAGCAGCTAATCGGATTGGGTAGGCTCCCGTAATCCCAGCCCGATCGGCGGTGGTGTCTCTCTCTCTCCAATATCACTAATGTCACTTCTATTAGCTGCATTAGACAGATGTTCAAAAGCTCCCTCTCGCTCGCTCGCTAAATCTGATCCCCCTGTAATACTTTCACTGGTATTAAATCCACATGCACCCACTCTTNCCCTTTTACTTTCCTGAGTGGACCCTGGCTCCGTTTGATCGTCTTTTCCAGGGCAAAACGAGATCTTCTGGCGAACAGACAATGGGATTGTCCTCCCTCCCATATGGTTGTCTCCCACTGAACCCTGTTTCCTCCACAACCAAAAAAAAAAAAAAAA